>NDXB01000482.1:196205-218885 GCA_002631895.1 Agapornis roseicollis | reverse complement strand
TTTTGTTTCTTTAAAAGGTTTTTTTTTTTTTTTTTTTTTAGAAGGAAATGCAGGATGCTCGTGAAGGAAATGGGAAACATGACCAGTGTTGGTCTTACTTATATGGGGGTTCTCAGAAATGGCTTTTGTAGCTTGCATTTTATTTTCTAAATGGAAGAGAATAAAGAATAAAAGTTTTGTGGAGTGCTTTGGTGAGTTAAGAGGTGAAGATTGGAGTTGCAAGTCTCATAGTATGGGAGGACTTTGATCTCACCTATTTCTAAAGCAATAGACTTTCACAGATTGCCTTTTCAATACTGCAGGAGGTCTTCATTAGGAGTGGGTGGGAGGAGACTATCGAAATAAATGTGTGTTTGTGACTTGGGAGGTGTTTGGGTGGGACAGGAAGAGGGGGTGTTCTTTAACTTAAAAGAAGCATGGCCTAAAGCACCAATTGATGAACAGCCTGTTACCAGAGCTGAGTATTTTGGGGAAAGTAGAGGGATTGTTCAGCAGTTCAGTGCTCTTGAAGTTCCAAGTCACATAAACCTCATATGTGGGCAGTCTTTCCAGAAATAATTAAACCTGAGGGGAATTTGCAGGTTTCTCAGAAGCAGGTAACAGCTTAAAGTTGGCTTGTAAACACTTGCTATACATATATTTCCTTTCCCTATATGGTAATTTGCACTAAATTCCAGTTTATTTTTTTGGTGATACCTTATAGAATCATAGAATAGTTAGGGTTGGAAAGGACCTTAAGATCAGTTCCAACCCCACTGCCATGGGTGGGGACACCTTTCACTAAACCATGCCACCCAAGGCTCTGTTCAGCTTGGCCTAGAACACTGCCAGGGAGGGAGCATTCACAACTTCCTGGGTAACCCATTCCAGTGCCTCACCACCCTCACAGTAAAGCACTTCTTCCTTATATCCAATCTAAACTTCCCCCATTTAAGTTTTAACCCATTACCCCTTGTTCTATTACTATAGTCCCTAGATGCAGAAGGATACTTCAGTCTTAACCCTTGAGTTCATATCCTGACCTACTATGTATAGGATTATCACTGTGTATGATGTGCAAGACCATAGTTCAGACACTGCATTGTACATGTGATTATTTGGCTTTTATAGGAGCTTCAAGCTTCACCTTGCAAAAAGCTATAAAAGTCTTCAAACTAATTTGACATACAGTTTATTCAGTCATTAGAGCATAGGCTACCACCTTCTTTAGGTAGACATCACCTTTCAAAGCTTCATTTAAATGTGGTTGAGCACTGTATTGCTGAACTCCTCATGGCTCTCTGTGACAAGCTTCATGATGGTTAAATTGAAAAGCTGCAACTGCAGGCCCCTTGCTGAGAGGGAAAGTGGGTATC
The DNA here is from genome assembly GCA_002631895.1 of Agapornis roseicollis. NCBI lineage: Eukaryota > Metazoa > Chordata > Aves > Psittaciformes > Psittacidae > Agapornis > Agapornis roseicollis. The sequence goes on along the minus strand of NDXB01000482.1, from coordinate 217,530 downwards.
ATCAGTACAGGGACCTAAAGTTGAGATATTTTATAGGGTGGTTTGGTGTCTGTTATATGGTTGTACTTTCATAAAAGTGATGTTTGCTTCTGTTGTTTACGTCTAAGTTAACAGTTGCTTCTTTGGCTGTGTTGAAGTTGTTCTGCATTACTACTAAATACTCCAATGAGCAGTTTGTAAAGATTGCATCAGGTTTTTTTTCAAGGTATAGCAAGTAACTGTCAGATGATGTTATCTGATAACACTGGTATTTGACCATATGCTAAAATTCTTGATGCAGCCTTACAAGTGTAGTAACCTGATAAAATGCTCATGGATGTAAAAATCAGTCTATTTGGAACCATATTTCAGTAATCTAGTAGAATTGTCTTGCTTGCATACCATAGCCTTGTGGACTTCTGTGGTAGTGTTAACTAACTTCATTTAAAAATTTGAATTACTTGTTCTGTGTGGAGTTTCCTTAGACGTTCTCTAGACACAGTGTATAGTTTCTAGCTTGTGATTCTCATTTTCCTCTGTAGCTGGTGATGTATAGTGATTCATGGACACCATTAAAATTGCACAATTGGCTTAATTGCAGCCAAATAAATCACTTAAGGCTGTGGACTGATACCCCAAGATCAGTTGTTCCCCCTGTGTTCATGAAGAACTGAGACTCTTTCTGTTGGTATTGACAGAGGAAGGACACTAAGGGATTTAAAGTATTTGTTTCTTCTACATTGATTGCTTCAGCATATTCTTTCCATACACCTGCAGATCTGTCCCTCTTGTAATACAGATCTGCTGCTTTGTACCTGGGAACAAGAGAGTACATGACCGCAGGAAGTAAGAGTATACATGAAAATGTCTTTAGGTTACTTAATGTCAGTTCTGTTTATGTGGAGCTTGGTATGCAGGCCTTCCTCATCTAAAATGTCTTGCTTCCATGAGCTTGACTTGATAACACTGAGTCTTGTTGTCATGTTATTTTCTTGTTAAACTTGCTGGAAGATGCCCTCAGATATTTAAAGTCTCACCTGATCTATAGTAGGTCAAGGAGTAGCTGTTAGAACTTCATTACATTACAAAATGCAGTTTAAAATGCTGATTGAGGATAAGCTTGACAATTCTACCATTCTTCATGGGTGCAAGAACTAAACAATTGCTTTACGTTCATTACCTTACTGAACTCCAGATTTATCCCTTTGGAGAGAAATGTGTGCTGGATTCAGTATATGCAGGTTTTTACTTCACCAACTCCCCTTTTTTTAACTTTGTTTTTAAAGTATTTCCTGATAATTCTTGTATGGTCTTGTGATCATCCTTTGCCTTAGGCAAGTTAACCTGTGGTCTGTTATGGGTTGTCTCAGTGAATTCGCTTTAGATTTATTTTGCCATGTGTTCTACATCATTATTTCTTATGCTAGCTGGTTGCTTTGAAGTGACGTGTATGGCTTGGACCTCTGTTCTCTGCCCATCCACAAGTAGTGGCCCTAATGGTCAAGCAGGGTGTATATATACAGGTATTTGTTAAAGACTTGGTCTCAAAGTTGCTGTGCTACCTTAAAGAAAAATGTGCCAAGCTAGCAACTTCAGAAACTGCTGCAAGCTAGATGAGTAAGCTTACTTTTGCATGTTATTTGGACTATATCATTTTAGAATCATAGAACAGTTAGGGTTGGAAAGGACCTTAAGATCATCAAGTTCCAACCTCCCTGCCATGGGTGGGGACACCTCGCTAAACCATGTCACCTAAGGCTCTGTCCAACCTGACCTATAACACTGCCAGGGATGGAGCATTCACAGCTTCCTTGGGCAACCCATTCCAATGCCTCAACGCCCCCACAGTAAAGAACTTTCTCCTTATATTCAATCTAAGCTTCCCCTGGTTAAGTTTTAACCTCTTACCCGTTGTCCCACCACTACAGTCCCAACAACTTTTGATTCCTTTCTGGAACTTTTCAGACTTTGTAGAAGATCTTAATTTAATATAGCATCAACCCTTTGGGGTTTGTTTGTTTGTTTTTTGTTTTTTGTTTTTTTTTTTGCTAATGAGAAACTCCATCTATATCTTCCTGAAGGTTGCTGTCATTACAACTGTTGTTAGGTCTCTTAACACAATGGTGTACCCCAGTAATTTTAGTGTGGCTTGAAAATCAATCATACCAAAATTTGGGTTTAGATACTTTCCTAAACAAGCTATGAACAGCTTTCTCCTGCATTAATGAAGTAACTATGGTATTCCTGATGTTCTGTAAGAAGTCTGTCTGTGTGAAATTAATTCATTTTTAAGAACTAAACTAGAATTCTTAAGTAGACCATGTAATGTATAGCTAAAAATACCCTTTTCTGCCAGGTTTTGATAGTGGTGGCTGGAGTTCTAGCAGAGACAAGGATGCATACAGCAGCTTTGGTGCACGGTCTGACCGTGGAGCAAAATCAAGCTTCTTTGACCGTGGAAATGGATCCAGAGGAGGAAGGCAAGTACCTGTTTGTCTGGGTGGTGCGTACAAAGTCTGTCTTGGTTCTAGTAGTGCATCTGTAATCTTGATAAAGTTAGAGTTCTAGGTGTGAATGACAGGATAAAGTAGGAGGAACCTGGGAGGGGAGCGAGCAGAAAGTGAGAGAACCTTGCTTTTAAAGCTATATGAGTTCCAGGATGGGAAAATTGCATATGTTGAAAAGTGTGTCCTGTAGTCTACCACCAGCCACTCACTGGCAGCTGTAGTGACTTGCTGACCTTATTTCACCAAAAGAGTGCTAGATGGGTACATACTTCCAGAGCAGATCATGAAGAACTGTTTGGAACACATAAAATATATGAAAGCAGATTCTTTTTTTTCCTAATTTCAACATTTTTTTCCTTGTTTAAAAAGTGTAGTTAATAAAACTGGGTGAGACTCTTGCAGGTTCTCTACCTTACTTGATCAGTCTTACACACATCATGCGTTGTATGCACAAGTGTGGTGAGAGTGACCTTTATCGACTAGTAAAGGTGACGCTAGTCCTGTGTCCAGAGTTTTCTCAAACATGACTTACCAGGCCCAAAAACTTAACAGTTGAGGTAAGGACTTCTTCCACCTTCTTTTTCTGAGTCAGTGGTACAGGTGAGATCATTTATAAAATAATAATAATGTGACATGTAATCACTGTATTTATTTTGGTCACGTTCATGATGGGGGAATAAAGGAACAAATTGCAGCACTCAAGGGTTTTGTCTGGGTATGTGGAACCCAAGTAAAATGAGGGTTGGAGAAAGGGAGGGGGTACCAGATAAGTGTCTCCTAAGATGTTTTTCAGTGGAGCTTCCTACAAAAAATGGTGAAGACCAGGCAACTTGAGCTGGGGCTCTGCTGGGCAAGAACTGATCCTTCACATTTGTTCCACTTGACTAAATAAAAAATTGTGATAAAAGACTCATTCAGTGTCTTAAGATAACCTAAGCTGTGAAATCATGAGAGACTCAACTGACAGAGTGTATGACCTAGTTTGATGGCTGGGACTAAACCTTTGAGTTCATGGGTGGGGAAACAAGTACAGATACAGATGACTTTAAATTGTTCTACAGTTGTATGTGTGATACACAGAGCATACACTACTAGGTTATTATAACTGTAATTTTGTATGTCAGAAAACGCTGTTGCTCAGGAATGGTGGCCTGACACTCTTGCTGTGTTTAGATATGAAGAGCGTGGAAGAGGTGGTGACTATGACAGGAGTGGCTTTGGCAGATTTGACCGTGGTGGGAATAGCCGCTGGTCTGACAAATCAGATGAAGATGACTGGTCAAAGCCTCTTCCCCCAAGTGAACGCCTGGAACAGTAAGTAATGTATATAGTGTAAATTCATGTGACAGGGTCAGTTGATATGTCTAGCAAGTGAAATACTTCATCTTCTCTTTGCAGGGAGCTATTTTCAGGAAGCAATACTGGCATTAACTTTGAAAAATATGATGATATTCCTGTTGAAGCAACAGGCAGCAACTGTCCTCCACATATTGAAAGTGTAAGTTGGTTGGTTTTTTTTCTTTGGAGGTTTTTTTTTTGGTGTTTTTTATAAATCTGGTTTGCTGATATATTTAATAGTGACTATTATTTGATGTCATGCTGTCTTAAGTTGAGGAAGGAAAGGAGATGTTGTCTTGCCTTCCTACAGCTAAGCTGTTTTTCAGAGGAGGGTTGTATGTAATGAACTAAGACATAAGAGCAGTTATATAAGCATGTTCAGTTAACACACACAACTCACTTGTAGTTAACTTGTCTTTAAACAGTAAACATGTAAAGAAGTAAAAGTGCTTGGAGGAGGTGGTGTAGTTTGTACTTTTGTGCTTTTCAAGGATCACTTGTGATTTTACTAAGTAGCTACCAGACTCTTGGTAACTTGTTCTTGAGTATCTGTAAACTTAATAGGCAAGCTCTATAGTAAGAGATGAATCAAAAGCTACTTTACAGATGACTTCTTAGACTGAATGTTGTGCCATGGTGACTGAAGGGAAGCATTCTCATGCTACTCATTTTAAATATCTTTCAGTTCAGTGATGTTGACATGGGAGAAATTATTATGGGAAACATTGAGCTTACACGCTACACCCGTCCTACTCCAGTCCAGAAACATGCAATACCTATTATTAAAGAAAAGAGAGACTTGATGGCCTGTGCTCAGACAGGTAAGTTAGTAACTCTACTGTTCAGTTTTTAGTACGAATGGGGTCTTGTATTCCTCAAGCTGCAGGTAAGAGGTCTGTAAGTAACAGCAATCTCTTAAGGGTATATTGAAATACCTGCAGTGATGGAAACTTGCTGGCTTTATTCTTGGAACTGCTTCAGATGTGGCTTGACTGCATTTACTGCATGTGTCCTTAGAGGAAGGTTCATGGCTTAAATCACATTCACTTTGTGGTTTTGTGATGCAAAGTGACAAGTCTTTTGTAGAGTAACTCTGCTGGCAAAGGAGTGCATTCCATTGGCATAGGCAGTATCCATATACTAGTGCAGATGTTACTGGGTGTATGCTGGTGGTACAAAATCAGTGCTGTAGCTGATAATACAGTAGCTTTCAGAATGACTGTTAATATTGAATTGTATCCTAACAGGGTCTGGGAAAACAGCTGCATTTCTTCTGCCAATACTGAGCCAGATCTATGCAGATGGCCCTGGTGATGCCTTGAGAGCTATGAAGGCAAGTATCTAAACCTCAGTCTTGGAAAAGCTATGACCAATGTGTATTTTTGCCCTGCATGTTGCTACCTGCTACTGAACACAAGAGATGGTCTTAAATGTCATTATTTTGGGTAGGATAGGTAAGCTTCTTGCCTTCTAAAAGACTAGCTATTCCCCTTGAAAAAGCATAGGTTGTAAAACCTTTTTCCTTTCTAAAGAGTTGATACCTAACTATAATTGTTTGAGTGTTTTTGTTATTTCCGGGGCTTTAAAGATGCTTCCCTTTCTACACATAACTTACGAGGTCACACATGTCTATATTGTAGCAACTTTAGGATAGGAAGTGACAGATTTTATACAGCAGTTTCTAAGCTGCTTAAGTTAAAGATAACAGGGCAGGTTGTAGGCCTGAGAGTTGTGTGGCTTTGTGGCTGTTAACATATAAACCAACAGCTGAATCTTGGGTACTATAGTAGGGCAGTCTTGAGATGCGGTGCTTAAAACAAGTTGGCTCTTAGTCATGCTTTTTCTTGTTATGACAAACTTGGTGACCCATCTTCAGTGCTGCCTATAACAGGTGTTCTAGTTTCCTCTTGCATTTGAGGAATTCAGAGTGTTTCTTCTACTCTTCAGGAGAATGGGAGGTATGGGCGCCGCAAGCAATATCCAATCTCACTGGTCTTGGCTCCCACTAGAGAACTGGCTGTGCAGATCTACGAGGAAGCCAGAAAGGTATATCTAGGAGTTCATCCTTCTAAAAATGCCCAAGTATAATTTTCCTTGGAGCTAATTTACTTTGCTTTGTAGTTTGCATACCGTTCCAGAGTTCGTCCCTGCGTTGTATATGGTGGTGCAGACATTGGTCAGCAGATACGTGACTTAGAACGTGGATGTCACTTGCTTGTAGCAACTCCAGGACGACTGGTTGATATGATGGAGAGGGGAAAGATTGGACTGGATTTCTGCAAGTAAGTAAAGTGTTCTTGGCCACATGCAAGTGTCTTGGCAGCTGGAAACTACCTTCTAAAGTAAGATCTGGGCTTAGTGACCCAAGTTGTGGCTTTTGGACTGTGTAAACACCTAGTTGAGAACTTTGGTGCTGTGCTACAGATTAAAGAAAAAGCTCTGAAGAATAACTTTTTAATTACTATTTAGGTACCTAGTGCTTGATGAGGCTGACAGAATGCTTGATATGGGGTTTGAACCTCAAATTCGTCGAATTGTTGAACAAGATACTATGCCACCGAAGGGGGTTCGTCACACCATGATGTTCAGTGCTACTTTCCCCAAGGAAATCCAGGTACTTGTGAAAGTTCTAAAATTTTAAGAGCTCACAGGGCCAGATTTTAGCTCTGCAAGGCATAAAAAAAAAAATGCTGATTTGGATATTTTATATTTTTTTTTTTTTGTATATCTTCTCTTTTTCAGATGCTTGCTCGTGACTTCCTTGATGAATATATCTTTCTGGCTGTTGGCAGAGTAGGGTCTACATCTGAAAATATCACACAGAAGGTAGTATGGGTGGAAGAGTCAGACAAACGATCATTTCTGCTTGACCTACTAAATGCCACAGGTAAAGACCACTCTCAGATAAGGAAAATGAAGCAAATACAATGACTCAATAAATAAGAACTTATATTGAGTAGGTAAATAAAAGTTAAAGGGTATTTCCTTCAAATGCAGTGAATATAGTGCACTGTCTAGATTACTGTTTTAAGTGGATATAAGCTCTTGTCATAATATCAAAGGGGAGAGGTCTCTAGTATTCTGTTTAGAATAAACGGGAGTAGAGAACTGAAATTGCATTTTACCACATGGTGGAGTCAAAGTTATTTGCACAGCATTTCTGCTAACCCATGCTTCAATTATTATTATTATTATTAGGCAAGGATTCCTTGACTCTGGTGTTTGTGGAAACTAAAAAGGGTGCAGATGCTCTTGAGGACTTCTTGTACCATGAAGGATATGCCTGTACAAGTATACATGGAGATCGTTCTCAGAGAGACAGAGAGGAAGCACTGCATCAGTTCCGTTCGGGCAAGAGCCCAATTCTTGTTGCCACAGCAGTAAGTAAAATCAATGAAGCTTGAGCCAGTAAGCGTATTTACTTGGCTCGTGGAATTTTACTAAGATTTGATTTAATCCTTTAACCACTAGGTAGCAGCAAGAGGACTGGATATCTCAAATGTAAAGCATGTCATAAACTTTGACTTGCCAAGCGACATTGAAGAGTATGTACATCGTATTGGTCGTACAGGCCGTGTAGGAAACCTTGGTAAGTATGTTAAAGAATTTTCATAGACAGTACTTCTACCCAAGTTGGTTGTTGTACTACATTTGCTAAGCAGCAAGTTCCAAGTCAGTATTTGAGAGAAGCCCGTGTGCTGCCATCTGTGACCAGGAACTGATTAGTGCTGTCTAGCCAGTGTGGAAAGTAACATGTTCCTTTGGTTAGTGTTTTTGTTGCTGTTAATAAGCTCTGATACAACATGTAAGCTTGATATCTTGTGTTTTTAAGACTCTGGTGCTTAGCCAAGGGTTTTGTGACTAGCTGTGGTGGAATAATGGTCTTAAATGGCTGTCTCTTCAGGTAATTCTAGTGTTCCCAAGCTTGGCAGTAAGGAATCTGATTCTAGTCACAGCTGCAAGTGGAGTGTAGAATGGGTTTAAGTGCTGTAGTGTACTTGTGTGGGGCTAAAATGGAATGTTTACTTCAGGTCTTGCCACTTCATTCTTCAATGAGAGAAACATAAACATCACCAAGGACTTGCTTGATCTTCTTGTTGAGGCTAAGCAAGAAGTACCATCTTGGCTGGAAAACATGGCTTATGAACAGCATCACAAAGGAGGTGGCAGCCGTGGGCGATCTAAGAGGTAACGGTAACAACTTTGGCTAAACTGAAACCATTACGAAAAGCAGTTCCTGTGACTTGCTTTCAATCTAGTAAAAGGAAGACAAACCAGTGGAGCCTAAATTGTGAGTTAAGTGCATCAGGAAGTGACAGCTTGATATGAATGGTTTTATCAGGCAGTTCATCTGTAAGATGTTCTCCCCTTAAGCAGACAACTAGATACAGCTGAGGTAGAATGACATAAGCAAAAATGGCTTCAGAACTCCAAAAGCACTTACTAGTAATGCAGATCTGCATGTGCTAGAAATATGCCTTCAGCAGCAGCTATTTTGATGTTTAGGAGGAAGCAATGTATGCCTCCTGACACAAAATGGGAAAGGCATGAGGGTCGGACTGCAGGTGTGAGGCCACTTGTAGTCTGAGGAAACCTAAAATGCTTTATAAGCTGGTAATAGAAAGCAGTGTTCAGTGGCTTAATGGGTTAGGAGGAGAAACAACCCTTCTTCTTAATGTAGTTAACATGATGCAACCACATGAATTACAGCTGGTTTGGGTATGTTGTCTTTCCTTGAAGTATGCTTGGAAAATGGTTGTCCTTTTCTGCAATATGGAAGGTGGTCATAAACGCATCGTGTGAATACCAAGATAGGTTTAGAAAAGATGTGGAGCACTTGCACTGAAGCAAGTCTTCCTGGGACCTGAGAAAGTAGTTAGTGTAATGTGACAAGTTCAGTATGACCCTGTGTAAATAATTTTTTTTTGCCATCTGGAATGCCCTTTCCAGATAGCATTGGGATGCTTATAAAACTTGCTGAACTTAACACACATACTAGTTACTGGCCAGCTGGAGTTGGTAACTAGAGCTGAAGAAATTCAGTATTTAAATCTCATGTTTGCAGTGCTTAAAATACCATTGACTTGACTTAGATCTTTGTTTTCTTTTCTTTATACTGCAGCAGGTTCAGTGGAGGATTTGGTGCCAGAGACTATCGAACAAGTAGTGGTTCTGGTAGTAGTAGCTTTAGTATTAGTCGATCAACCAGCAGCCGCAGTGGAGGAAGTGGCAGCAGAGGATTTGGAGGTAAGAAAAATTGGGTAGGGAGTGCTGGCAAATTGAAAGTCATATCCACAATGCTTGCTGCAATGAGACTTAAGGAGATAATGTTTAAATATGAGGCCAGCTGGTGCTTTTTGTTTCTCAAAGTCTCAGCTTTGTCTTTGGGTCTAGACCAGAGCAAGTTACTTGCCCTTGTGTAATTTGATGCTACCTATCTTTCCAGTACTTCAGTTTAATACTGTGTATTTAACAGTACTTCTGGGTGAGCTTTCTTTAATAGACAGTAGACATCTTGTCTGTGCCCTAGGCTCTTTTCTTCTCGGGAAGGCACAAGTCTTTAACAGGTTAATTAAGCATTACTTTCTCTTCTTGCCTTTCATAGGTGGTGGTTATGGTGGCTTCTACAACAGTGATGGATATGGAGGAAACTATAACTCACAGGGGGTTGACTGGTGGGGCAACTGAATCTGCTTGCAGCAGATATCCTACCAAACAAGCTAATATGGAAACCACATGTAACTTAGCCAGACTATACCTTGTGTAGCTTCAAGAACTCGCAGTACATTACCAGCTGTGATTCTCCACTGAAATTTTTTTTAAGGGAGCTCAAGGTCACAAGATGGAAACAAAGGAACAAGTAGCCCTATCTTGAAGGTGGTTTTGAAGACTCTATTGCTGTAGTCAGGATTAACTCCCCTCCCACCCATCCCCACCCAGAAACTGCATTTTGATTTTGTGACTGAGGATCATTTGTTTGTTAATGTACTGTGCCTTTAACTTTAGACAACTTTTATTTTGATGTCCTGTTGGCTCAGTAATGCTCAAGATATCAATTGTTTTGACAAAATAAAAATTACTGAACTTGGGCTAAAATCAAACCTTGGCACACAGGTGTGATACAACTTAAACAGGAATCACTGATTCATCCATAATACTACAAACTTATGCGGTAGCCTGCATTAGGGCTTTTGGTATCTGCAGATTTGAAAAATAAAAACATCTTGAAGCATATCAATGCAATTAGTTTCTAATGTGGCAAAACTGTACTAAGTTAAAGTTCTGATTTGCTCACTCTATCCTGGATAGGTACTTAGAACCTGATAGCCTTTAATAAGCCATTCCAGTCATGATGAGATGATGTATGGATACATGCATACATTAAAAGCACTGTTTTTGAAGTTAATGCAAGCAAATACAGCAATTCCTTTTTCAATATTTAGGCAGATCATTAATGTGAGCTAGCCAAACGTGGGCAGAACATTACAGGGAACGTTTAAAGGTCTGATAACTTGAAATAGTTTTTAGGAGAATTCATCTATTTAGACTTTTTAAAATGCCTGCCATATGAAATTGAAATGGTAGAATGGCTGACCATGGCAGTGATTGGTCCTCCTTAAGGGCCTGACTGAATTTTTGGTCTAATAACGCATGCTAGTGTTGATGTTTTTTGGTCAAGAGGGTATGAACAGGAAGAATTATGCAGCAGGCTTTATTTTAATGCAGATTCACATTACTCTGTTCAAGCTGCGTGGAGATGTTAAACTGGCTTACTGTAGACTTTGTAAAATGGCTCCAGAAGAGTAACAAACAAACCTGAGATCACAGAGGTTGGAAATGTACATAAACTGCACAAGGTTTCAATTCTGCTATTAAAGTGCAGTTTTAGTCAGTTTTAGTTGCATAGGTTTCCATTGTATTTATAGTCTGTTTATGCTAAATCTGGCCAAAGATAAGTATTGTCCACCAGAAAAACGCCTCTGCCACGTGGGATTTCTGTGCTGATTTTGTGGCCGGAACCGTTAACAACTAATCTACAGTGGCACAGGAAAATGGCAAAAATCTCCTAAAGTGCAATAGATTTTTTCAAGTGTATTGTGCCTTGTTCTGAAACTTTTATTAAGTAGGTGCACTTGACAGTATTGAGGTCATTTGTTATGGTGCTATTTCAAGTCTAGGTTTAGGCCCTTGTACATTTTGCCCATAACTTTTTACAAAATACTTCTTTTATTGCACATTCAGAGAATTTTATATATGTCTTGTGTGCGTGTCCTTAACTTCCAATCTTATTTTGTCTCTTGGAGATTGAACGCAGCTTGTTTAAGGAGAAGGAAATAGATTCTAAAACTTACTTGGGACCATGGGAATGATAGCTGGGAAGAAAACTATTTGCACACGACAGATTTCTAGATACTTTTTGCTGCTAGTTTTGTGTAATATTTATTGAACATTTTTGACAAATATTTATTTTTGTAAGCCTAAAAGTGATTCTTTGAAAGTTTAAAGAAACTTGACCAAAAGACAGTACAAAAACACTGGCACTTGAATGTTGAATGTCACCGTATGCGTGAAATTATATATTTCGGGGTAGTGTGAGCTTTTAATGTTTAAGTCATATTAAACTCTTAAGTCAAATTAAGCAGACCCGGCATTGGCAGTGTAGCCATAACTTTCTGATAGGTAAAACAAAAAATTGGCAACTTAAAATTGAACATGCCAAGGTTTTGATACACTTGTCTTAAGATATTAATGAAACACTTCGAAACACTGATGTGAAGTGTCCAGATTCTCAGATGTTTGTTGCGTGAGTTTTGTTTAGTTGTGTGTTATTTTATTTTTTTTCAGTGAATGTCTGGCACATTGCAATCCTCAAAACATGTGGTTATCTTTGTTGTATTGGCATAATCAGTGACTTGTGCATTTTAGCAAGTTTTATCAGCCAGCAATATTTTCAGTTCAGATACAAGGATTCAAAACAATATGCAAGAATGGATTTAAACTTGCTGAATGTGAAAATTGAGTTTCAAGTCACTGTAGGTTTAGAATTGCTTATTGTATTAGTTTAGATGCTAGCACTGCATGTGCTGTGCATATTCTTGATTTTATTAAATAAAAAAGTTGAACTGCACAGTCTACTTGTTTGTGAAGCGTCACTCTTCTGGTTTACAAGATCTGTAGCCTGACCAGTCTCATGCACGTGCAACTCTGGAAGCAGGTGAATCTAGTGTGGTACACATCAATGTGGTTATCAGTGGCAGCTAGGTTCAGGGTTACAGCTGTAGCATCCTTAAAGTACCTTGTGCCCCACAGTGTTAGGTACATGTACAGGTTGTCTAGAGAAGCTAAGAAAGCAGAGCTGGGACAGGTAAGGTTGTAATCCCGTTGCTGTTCCAATAACCTAATAAAAGCTTTCTGAACTCTTGCTCAGGCTTGATTCCTCAGCCATTCATTGCTGGATACTTTACACAGTTCTGCTGCTGAACTTGGCAAAGGTGCCTTCGACAGCTTTAAATTTAATGTCTTGCCTGTTGATTTTTGCTAAGCAGCCTTGCTGAAAACAAGCATGAATAAGAAGTGCAGTGCATGCTCTTTCCAAAAGAAATGTGCTTCCCCCCTCTCTCAGGAAATACACACTCATACTCTCAGTTTTGGGTTAGTTTTCTAAAGGAAAGCAATGAGATTGGGCTGGAATGAGGTGAAATGCTGGAATATTCAAGGGGATACAGTGGAAGGTGTAGGTCCTGTTGTTTGCAGTCTACCTTTGAAGCTAGATAAAAGCTTTGCTTCATTTAGCAGGAATACAGATCTGTGTTGTCCTGACTGCAGAAGCTATTGAATTCCCAGTGGAGTAAGGAAAGTAGTGCCTGGGAGCAAGTGGACTTGCAATCATGGATCTGTGTAGTGCACATGATAAATGGTATCTTTCCTACTCTGTACATTGCTAATCCATACTGTGTATGGGCCCTGAAGAACAGTGGGAAGGAGGAGATAAGCATGATGACTTATACAGGGGTAGCTTGCTGGAGGATCTGCTTTGAGTGCACTGACTGTGGACCACACTAAATTTGCCTGCTCTGGACTTGCACTGACTTACCAACCTCACTGTGCAGGGCTTTGTGTTGTCATGCTATGTCCCTGGATGTGCAACATGCACTGAAGTACCTTCCAAAACCTCTAACCTGGCATTTCTCCCCCACCCTGTCCTGTATATCATGTCGCTAAGGTCTGAGGCAGACAGAACCACAGGTAGGAGGTGCACTGAGTGCAGTAATGTGCACCATGGAGGTGGCCTGTGGGATCTGGAAGTCAAGCTTTGAGTGTAAAGTTTTGTGTTCTACGCTAGAGCATGAGGTTGTTCATGGCAAAGGCTGTTCTAGAAGGTGCAGGCATGGCAGGAATCGGGAGGCAGCTGAGACCACAGGAGCACAGCAGAGCAGCTCTAGGCTAGGTCTATGAGCAGTGCTCTCCAGACTAGGAGTTGTGAAGGCAGTGGAATGGTTATCGTGAAGCATGAGGAGCGAATGAAAACTGAAGTCTGGTGCTTGTGTGGAGGAAAGGCTTAGGAAGACTCTTCCATTGAGGCTGGAGAAAAGAGCTTCTGGTGATGTGAGGTTGAAATGAGGCTACTGGGGAAATCAGGAATGAGTGCTGGGACACGTACTGCTAAGAGAAGCAGAGAGCATGTTCCCATGGTGAGAGTTTGTACTTCAGCACTACGGTTACTTGAGTAACAGTAATTCTTTGCATATTGGGGAGTATAATTTTTTCCCATGATAAATGGGGAAATAGTTTGGGAATGGGTGGAGAAAACTGATCCTAAATTGTAAGGTAAAGGCTGTGAAGTTAAATGGTGAAAATGATTACTGATAAGCTTTAGACTGTGAAGCTGCATTGTGTCAGGCCTTCAGAACATGCAGTAAGTCAGACCTTGTGTAGTAAATGGCTGCCTATGCTGGTAAGTGGCAGAGGTTACAGTAAAAAGGCTGTGGTAAAACCTATTCTAGTTTCTGCCATTACTGGGACCTGTGCAGATCAGCAGTTGGTCTGGAAACAACATCCATTTGACTGTGGTGATGGGGATGAGAAGGACTTGAAGGAATGTTGCGGATTTTCATGTAAGTTGAGAGCATAGGGTTATTAGAGGGGTTTGGATGTTAGGTGCAAGCACAAAATCTCTAGGCAGTGGTAGAGAGGAAAGCTGACTTGTGCAAGCAGAATGCTGCTGGGCCTTTCAGCACAGCAAGCAAACAGAAGTTGTATACATCATTAAAACTGTGTGTCTGTAGCTGCCTGAGTTTGTGAATCCTCATCAAATGCAGTGTTCACTGTTGCTCATATTGATCAATGTATTAGCCTGCAGCTAGTTGTTAACAGTCTACATTGTATTACAGCTCTCAGGTGTTAGCTCTCATTCTTTGGAGGAAGAGAGCAAAGGCCAAGTCTGTAGTTTCATTCCTACTTTGTGGTAGTTGCAGTAGCACACACGGACAGTCACAAGACAGTTGTAACTGGGTTATTTTTGAGGGGAAGAAGATTACCAAGGCTGTAGAGACACCAATTATTGCATGAAACCATCTTGGTTACCGCTTCGTGTCAGAAAACACACTAGTACAGATTCCATCTGGTTCTGCAACCTTGCTGGCTGGCTGAATTATTTGCCTTGTGCATAGCTTTGCCCGCCTGTGCCGCTCACGTAAGTAGTCCCAGAAAGTGGTCTGTGTAGCTGTTACTGTGTTCACAGAAACACGACTTGCCAAGCTGAAGTGATCAGCAGGTCTAGGGCAGAACCAAGCCTAGGAAAATCATGAGTGGTGGTGGTAGGGGGGGATTTGCTCACTCACTGATCTGCCACAATGAGGTCCTGTGCCGCTACCCTCAGTTCCTCCTGGGCATTATTTAGGGAAGGTCTGGAAGGGCTGTCAGTGCTATACATCTTGAGTCTTGGCTGTCCGTTTAGGCTAAGGGTGGAAGGGAATTGTTGTATATTTGGTCACCTGGGGCACTGCATCTCTGCTGGGAGTTTTGGTAAGCAATTGAAATCCTGCTCTAAACTGTATTTTACTAAGAATAGGTTTACTCTTAGTCCTGCCACTTCAGGGGAATTTTGCCATGTGTATAATCTGATTTGTTAGCAAAAAATATTGCTCTTAAAGGAATGACGTTGTTCAAATAGATGTTGAGAGCAGAGATTGCACACTGCTGAATCTGATTAATCATCTGTACAGGTTTCGGTTCAGCAACAGCATCAAATTACATATTTGGTAGGATGAACTTTGTTCCCACTCATGTTTTACATAAACTGGAGTTCTCAAGTCGTGTTTATCACCAAGGGGCATACTCTGATAGGCTAGGACTATAGGCTTTACAGGGAAGGCCAAAGTACAATCTGGAGTAATTCGATAGAAAGCTGTTGGTGTTATGTACTTCTATTCAGAGCAGAAAACCCAAGTGTTGCTTCATGGAGGGACTTGAGTAGCAGTTTTTCATTGGGCAAGGACTGTATTTAATCCCCTTCAGCTGATGACTCAGTGGGAAAAAAGGGGTAGTGATAAATTGGAAAAGGAAAGAGAAGGAAGGGTTAGGCAAAGACACTTCAGGCGCCTGTTCCCAGCTGTGCTGCTGATCTGGGTTACCTGGTGCCCGTCACGTCGTCTGCTGCAGCTGATATCCCTGCCTCTTATTTATCCTGTCAGTGTAAAATGTCAACTTTTTCAAGCAAGGGCTGCAGCATCCTATCCCATCTGTCATTCACCTGGGGATTCTAGTGTCCACTTAAAAACAACAATTTGCAGGTGGATTGAGCTTAAAAACAAACAAACAAAATCACTGCTCAATAAGAGCTGTGGTACGCTTTAGCATATTCCTTGATTATTCTAATATAACAAGACAGATAAATGAGTTTCCTGATAGCATTTTTCAAGTAGCTGCTTTTGTTCTTTCTACTTCAGCGTGCATTGTTTACCTTGCTTTCTATCTCTTTTATTCTGTAAGTACTGTTTTTTTCTTGCACTCAAAACAAACATTGCTTCTGACGGTGCTTGAGATCTCAGAGGTTGGTGAGATTGAAAGCATTTCTTGTGAAGCAATGGAAACAGACACTTGGGGCTATTTACGAAGAAGGCATGGCCAGAATTTAAGTGGACCAGGAGTCATAATTGGAGCTGTTAAATGCCATTGGTATGCTGAGCTTAGTCAGAGACTAGACTCAGGTTATGGGAGGTATTCTCTGAAGAAATGTAAACACTTGAAAACTGAGGACTGGTTTATGGAAGCAGAGTACCTCATTCTTGGTCTGTTCCAGCTTTCTCCTTTTTGTCTGTGTATGGAGGAGGTATGCTAGGGACTCTACGTGAAAAGATTCTACATGTACTTAATGGTGTTATGTAAGTTGTGGGTCAAGGAATATAATGGGATCACGTACTTGAAAGCATGATGAGTTTTCTAACTTCAGCTAGTTTGGAGAAGGAGTCACCCTCTCCTCACTGATCCTTAAACAGCTGAGGAAATCTGATGATTAGACCACTCCTGAATCGCAATGTACTCTATGAAGAAAATTGACTAATTCCCAGAAAAAATCAAGTGTTTGCCTATTTTATGTGCATAAATTAAAACAATAGGCCCACCTCAACCACTAGTGCTTTTGCAGTGCTTCACACGAGTAAGTCTCAGCATGCTTTAAGAAGGGAGGTCAGCCTTATCAGGAACCTGAGACACAAGCCATCAAGCAGGAGGCCAGTGGTCAAGTTAGAATCCAGAAGCGCAGTACTCTCCTACGAGAGTGTGACCCCATGTTGCTCTTATAGCGAAAACATCAACTTCCTTTCGTGATAACCTGGGGAGCTGGAAGCAGTGTGAGGCACATTGTCTTAGCCTGGGAACTAAGGTTCAGACTGCAGCCATTGCTCTGGCCTTGAAGTCATTACTCTTTTAGTGATAGCAGTTCTGTGGGAATCAAAGTTCCCCACACAAGATAAAGTCTTATGGTGGTTGTCAGGAGTTTAGGAGTTGTTTGCTGCTGCTGCTGGTCTGGTCTTCAGTTTAGCACAAGGGGTGATGCACCCTTTATTCCCATGTTGTACTCTTAAAGAAGTTAATAATGACTTTGAAACACACTTTGACAGGACCCACCCATGAAGTGAAGGCAAGTTTCAGTATATACAGCAGAACAAGACAGCATTGCCATAAATAGTAGCAAATAAAGAGTTGAACCCTACAGTGCACTACTGAATTTCCTGGCATGGGCTGTGCCATTGGATTATGAATATCTTAACAAGGACATCTCTGAGTCCTGGTTGATGTCTGCTTAAGCAAGTATGCTCAATGAATGTCTATCTGGTAACCACACCACCCATCACTTCTCTAGAGCTTTTGCTAACTCAGTGGAGACTCTTCCAGGTTGCAGTAAAGGTCAAACAACTTCACACAATACCAGAATCTCACTCCTGCGTACTCTGACCAATTTTTAAGTATTAAGGCTATATCTCTGGCTTAGTAATCTGATCATCTTTCTTGATTCAAACCCACATGAACAGGCGGTAGACACCACACACGGGTTCACCCCTACCTCAGTTTCAGTTTTTCAGTTGAAGGCATTGGATTGGAGGTTGGACTTGCAGCAATGGAAGCCTTTAAAAGTAGGTTAAATGAAGACTTGTCAGCATTACATAAATATCATAGATGGAATCATAGAATCATAGAATAGTTAGGGTTGGAAGGGACCTTAAGATCATCCAGTTCCAACCCCCCTGCCATAAGCAGGGACACTTCACTTTAAACCATGTCACCCAAGGCTTCATCCAATCTGGCCTTGAACACTGCCAGGGATGGAGCACTCACAACGTCCCTGGCCAACCCATTCCAGCATCTCACCACCCTAACAGGAAATCATGCTTAGGGACAAGGAATGAGTTTCCACATGGACAGATCAATTGGAAATCCAGATTTTTTTTGTGTGGTGCATATTTTCCTAGCTATCCTGGCTGTTGACTGGTTTTGCTTCTGCAGTCACCAGATGCTGTGTGATTAGAAACTACTTCTATTCTGGGTTTTGCATCTAACAGTGTTTAGGTGGGATATTAATTGCCAGACGTGAAGTTGGGGACCAACAGCTATTCATTGCCATGTTTGTGCTATTTGTCCCACTGGCTTAAAACCATTTTGTTTTGCTCATGCCTTCCCTGATTCTTTCTACTGAACACAAAACCCTGTACCTTCCTCTGAGTCCCTTTTCCTTCCATACCGGGTAACCCTCCCCTTTTTCCCGAACTGTCTGCAACCTCTACTTGCTTTGGGTGCTTTGAGAGGTCTACCTGCTTTCTCAGGAGTCAGAAACTCCCTGCTGTTGTGTGAAGGTCTCCTTGCAGGGGTGGGTTTGCCTACAGCTGCAGTGCTGTCCCCGGTGGCAAATCCATGCCTTCAGATAACGAATTTGTAGGGCTGCTCAGGCAGGATCTCATACAGTAACAGGCACTGTCTGGCCCCGGGGAGACGACTGTTCAAGGTCTGTCTCAGCGGAATTATTCCCGTAGGTTATTTAAACACAGCTCCTCCAGGTCACTGAATGCTTTTAACCCAGAGCAGTAGTTGGCAGAACTGTAAATGGGTATGGCTGTCAAGTGTGCTCTTTTGTGAACTACTCGGCCCCTGGATTCTCATCAGTTCAGGAGAAGATAGAGCTGCATGTTGGGAAGCATTTTGTATTTTTTTACTATTATTTTGTCAGTAGTATGAAAAACCCAGAATGCAGTGACCAGTTAATGTCCAAAATGAAGAACCTACTTTATACTTGCATGCTATGTTTAATTTTGTTTATTAGAGCATGCTGTATTACTAAAATTAGACCTGGATGGGAGGACTCTTCCTTTTCCATGGAATCTTCCAACTTTAAAATTCTTTCCTCCCTTCCAATACAGGGCATAGGATCAGAACAGCAGTGTCTTTGATGCAGCATTAACTCTGGGTTGTTTGATAATTTCAGGCTATTTGTTGTACTGCTCCCTTTATTAAAAATGACATTAAGATGATTTTGGTTTCTAAATCCAATTCTGGAAATACCTTTTTTGTAACAAATATAACAGACATTTTGACACTTCTGAATCACTTTTCACAATGGCCCCATCTTGCAAATGTCTTTTGAAGCATCAGCATTTTCTAGCAGCCACAAATCAGTTTTGTTGGAGCTCCTGACCAGTTCTATTGTCATTTCGCACCAGTGTGCAACCCCATGTTCTTTGTCGCAGTGTGACTCAAAATGTGTACCGCGTGTCACCCACCTACAGTACCTTGGTTGTACCCCGGGTGCTGCCGGTTCAGGGCCTGTGTGTGAGTGCCATTTGACAATAAAAACCTGGGGTGAACTGCTTCACTGCAGCGAGCAGCAGGGGCACCTGGGCTCACGGTGGTTTTGCCTTGTTATTCACTGTATTATTTTGTGTGTTCGTTTTACACAGTTAGCTCCAGTTTACACACAGTACAGCCTCAGCAGCCTACGTGCTCAGTATATGGATTGTAGAGTATATCTGATTCATAGCCCCATCCTGCTCCCAGAAATGGTACAGAGAAAAATGTCTATTTGATTTCTGAGAACAAAAGTGCCCTTTAAACCCCAGGTTCCTTTTGTCTACTGTACACAGTGCTGAGGCCTACACAAGAGTTACATCATCTCAATTAATGCTGTTGCAAAGCACTTTTCTCAGCTTGGAGGAGACAGTCGAGGCAGTATTTCCAAAGCATCCTGGCTCTCAGCTTACCTTCACTGCCATTTTCTGCAAAGAAAAGTTTCCTGCGGATGCTGAGTGGAAAGAAAATCAGTCCAGCAGCTCTTGCCTCTTCTGATCTGGTGCTCCTGTTGAGCTGCTGAAGACAGTTCTTCCTCCACTGCCTCATGGGGCTTAGTTGAAGGATGGCTCTGTTTTAAGCCTTGAAGGCAGCAGGTATTTAGTAGTACTATTGTTACTTGCTGCTGTAAATGAGGCTTTTAGTGGATATACCACCAGCTTGGGGGAACTACATTTTATTGGCTGAAAGAGAGGACAGCCCAGTCTTGCTGTAGTAAGCTGTGCCATAGGCTTTGCCCTCCAACGTCAATAGCAAAGTGGGAATAGGATGAAAGCTTTGGATCTTCCTACTTTAAAGACATGGAAAGAACCTAACATCACAATCTGCATCCTGATCTGAGAGGCTGTGTGCTGTGGGGGCTAGGCTGGAAACAGTGGAGGCACTGGCTTGTAGGGATGGTAGAAGAGAGGGCAGCTGTGTACGTTGGTGCTGGTGCAAGCTGGATGCTGACACTTGCAGGCTGGCAGGAGGCTATGCTTGATCAGCTTTGTGGGCAGAGAGAGTGTCCTGAATTAGTTAGTGCTGGCAAGAGCTGGGGTGAGAAAAATACTGTGAGACTGAAGCAGTGGATGGGACTCTTTCCTGGGCTTTCCACACAGAGAGATGCAAGGGATTTTCCGGAGTCCCTTCTGCTCACAAGCTACGTACTGCATTTTTCCTATGAACTTCTTTATATATCACTGAATTGATCTTCTCTTGCTATGGAAGTGCCTTGGTTTCCTTCCCGATTCAGGGGTTAGTTAGCTGTTTAACTGGTGGGTAGCTGCTGATACTCTTCACTCCTGTTGTTCCTCCTGAATGAGAGATTTGTCTCTGAGAGACAAATCAATGAGAGAATTTGCCTCTGGGAGGCAAGGGAAAGCTTGTGGCTGTGGAATGACACCTCCCCCTCAGCTTGATTTAACCTGTGGGTCTGCCATCAGAAGTGGGTCTGGAGCAGGTTGTGCTCTTCCCTTTCTCCCAGAGGAAAGTTCCACCATGTCAGAGTTCCACTGGTGTCATTTAAGAGGTCCTCAGAGTGTTGACTTGGAATAGTGCTGGGCACAGGAGAGCAAGCAGAGCACATTTTCAAGTATGTTGGGCAGCTTGCCTGTAGGATAATGTTACCCTACTAATAAAGGAGCAGGCAGGAAGGAAAACGTCCAGGATTTTCCAGATCAAACTGGGAAAGAGGCAAATAGGGAGTAAGGAAAAGGTGATTTCAGTGCAGTAGAGAAGGCTGTCAGACTTAGTGGGGTAATTGGCAAAAGCCATTAAGAGCAGAGTATGCTACTGTCAGAACATTGCCATCCCATGTTGCTTCAAATCTCCACAGCCCGACTGGTACAGGATGCACGTTTGCATTGTGAAGTGCCAGTAAACCAGGCTAGAGAGGAGCCAGCTGACATAAATAATGTAAAACTATTGTCCTTTCCCGGGAAACAGTAAAAATCCCAGAGACAGGGCTCAAGCCCCTTTCATGTGATGAGAAATTCAATTTCTAATCCAGTGTGGCCAATAGTGAGATTAATTTATGCTTCAAATTGTAGCATTAATCTTTAATTTAGCTCAATGCCTCTTCACCTAGCTGAGAGCTCAGCATCCCCTGACTGTGCTGTTTTGATCAAAGATGCTGTTTTTCAAGAGCTGTACCCCCCCCCCCCCTCCCCCCCCCTTCACGGGCC
>NDXB01000482.1:166236-179889 GCA_002631895.1 Agapornis roseicollis | reverse complement strand
GAAAAAAAAAAAAAAAAAAAAAAAAAAAAGAGCAGAATAAGTCTCTTAGAAATAAAGAGTTAGAGCTATTTTTTTTCCTCTGAAATGGTGAATGCAATTACCTCAGGCATGGGAGGCTGAGATAACTCATCCAGCCCCCACTTGCCAAAGAAACCATCATCATTCTGTCAGAAAAGGCTTTAAAAGCCAATTCACATCCTGAATGCTGAAGCACTGCAACATACAGAACCTGTCCTTATGATTTCCACGCACCAGCTGCGGCACTGCAATCAAAGCACACTCGTAGACAGGGCAGAGTTCATTATTATCAGGGCCATACACATCACCACACAAGCTCCCTGTGTTTGCTGACCCTTCTGTTGCTGTTGACAACTCTTTGTCCTTCAGGAGCAACTCCCAGCAAAGCAAAGCATACTGGTATTCTGTTACCAGCATGTGAGCCACACTGGGACTGGCAAAACGTGCATGGGGAAAGACACCAAAGCTGTGTCTAGAGAGTTCAGTGAAGGGAAACCCTAAGCCTGCACTTGCCTCCAGTTATAATCCCATTTGGGCTGCACCCTCCACTCCCACCTCCTGTGCCATTACATAATGGGGAGTGCAGTAATACTTTCAGCAATGCTGTTTGAATGGCAGCAGTCCAATTCTGGACTGTATTTTATCTTTTATTTTTTAATGGTGGGGTGGAGAGAGGGGGTTGGCAGAGGGGAGAAAGCATCAGTTTGGTTTGTCTGCAATCCCTGTTTTGCTCTGGGAGCTTTAGAGGACAGACACATTCTTCCATCTCCGCTAATCCTCCTCTGATACAGAGGATTTTCCTGCCATTAAATGATAGCTTGTGAGAAAAAAAATGCCAACTTTACAGAGACTGACTTGTATGGCTAATGGCAGCCTCATGAGCAGGAGGGAGAGCACAGCCGCTGCCTGGCTAGGTAAGCAATGCATCCAAATGACTTCTGCTGGGAATTTTAGTTTCAACTTTTTGATGATAAGCTGGTTATGCCCCTCTGCACCAGGGGCACCTATTTCCTGGGGATATGGCCAGTCTCTTAGTGTTGGTGATCTTTTCTCACCTCAGATGATAGGAACCTGCTGGTGGAAAGGATGCAGATGAGGACCTGAAAAGGAGTTTCCCAGAGCTGCAGAATTCCCTGAGAAGGTCAGTGGTGGAAGAAAGATACTCACCAGGAAGGTGCTGGGGACTTCTTCAGTTTGACTGTGTGTGGGAGAGGAGCTTTTTCTGTCATCTCCCTTTCTAAACATAGATCTCATTGTGGGAAAATGATGCAGGGAAATGAGAGAGGATGAAACCTGTATCTGCTTTTCTTGTGTGTTTCTAGATCCTTCAAGTTTGCTTTCCAGACCTGAAATGCCACTAGTGAATAATCAAGGTAATGTTTGCCATCATTTTAAATGGTGAGTATACTCTTATTTGGCACTACCTAATAACGAACTAGACAGGTCGTTTGGAAAGATGTAGGCTAAATGCTCAGTTATTGCAATCATTGTTTCTTTACCCTTCTAAAAACTCTGCAAATATTTTTTCGGTCGCTCACTTTTCTTTTCAAATACTGAATTACCATAGTATTTAAAAGAGCAAAAGAGATCATCCCTGGGTGGAATTTTGTTTGCACCTTAATCTCATATTTTTCCCTTACTGCTGTATTTCACCCTTTTCCTTAAACACACATCTCACTTGAGACCCTCTGTGTCAGTAAGTTGAAGGCATCTTCCAGCTGCTGTCCTGTCTGCTACCACAGTGTTAAAAGCAAAGAACATCCTTTTTGGGGAAGGGGTAAAAGAAGAAGAGGTGGGAATGTTTCCAGCTATGCTGGTCAGAGGAGATCTGGCCAACAAAGGAGATGTGATTACCTGTGCTCTGAGCAGCAGCTCTCCAGAGGGTTTGGTGAGGTTCAGATGGAGGATTTTTTCTGACTTCCTTTGCAAAAGAAAAGAGGGAGAATTGTCGCAAAGGCTGTGGTGCTGAGGGACTCCTGCTGACAAGGGGATGTTTCATCATTGGATAGTCCTCAAGTGCTTGTTTTCCATGTACTGTTCAGTGCAAAGAGATACACTTGTAAATAGAGATCTTAGAAGTGTGCTGTGAAATGCCACTATCAGAAGATCCAGATTTGGCCTTAAAAAAATCTTTTGTGTATAAGGAAAACAGGCTGAGTACAGACATTTCCTTTATCAAGTGATTAAAGGACTATCGGTGTGGATTTCATTATCATCATGCTCTTTCTTACACTGCACACACTGTACACAGCTGCTGGACGAGGTCTGCTTTGAAGATCAGAGATGTGTCTGAGTTTGGGGTAGCTGTAGCTAAAGATTGAGGTTGTTTGGGACAGGCTCACATAGAGGACTGCCTATGCACATATGTCCCTCTGGATGTCACCCTGAGCCCACACAAAGCTCTCATTCCAGCAGCATCACTTGGCATCCATCATTTTCCGAACAGCCACCTGAGGTTAGGCATTTGGGAACAGGCAAATCCTTAATCTGTCTGGCCCTCAGTTTATGTAACTGCTTAACAAAAACAACACGTGCCCCTGTTTGCAAGCAGCAGTGTGGACTGGTGCATAGGATAGCAAAGGAGGCAGACCCTGGGCAGCCTGCAAGAAGCAAAAGCAGTCTGAGGCCAGTATGTTGTCTGCTCTCCAGCCCTCAGGCTCCCTGTGTATTGTCTGCTTAGGGCCTTGACTGAAGGGGACTTTCCGTTAGCTGTGCCTGTTAGATAAGAGCTCAGGAAAAGGGAGAAGAGCATGAAAACAAGCAAAATGACTTCCTGTCTAAAATCCTTTCCACCTCTCAGAGTCCTTCACTATCATTTATCCTTGAAGTGATGCTGTTTTGCTAATACTCAGATCACGATAGCGTGGCAAGGCTTGATGGGACCCGAATTTAAATAGAAGCTACAGCTGAAGTCCTTCTGGAATGCTCCCTCCACATATCTAAATCTCTCTTCTACATGCAATGGCCAGGTTAGTTTGAACAGAACCAGGCTAGGCAGCTCCTGGGTTCATGTCCTATTAGTGGGGACCTGCCTAGCACCTGGTTTTGCAAGACTGCCTAAAGAAGTAACAGGTAGCATAAACTCAAATACAGTTTTGTGCATGTTACCTTCAGACAGAATGGAGAAAGGGCAGAGTTACTGCAATTCAAACTGTAGGTTGGTCTGTACATTAAAGCTTTAGGGACTGCAAAAATAAAAGTTTGATGCTTGCAGAAGTTGATGCTTCCTGGCATATCACCTCACATGTCTGTCTTAATAAAAATGCCTATTGGGAGTACAGCTGTAATGGGCAATTGTTGTGCTGCAAACTGGCAGTGAGAAGCAGCCCAGCTGCTGGAAGCTTCCCTCTCCAGTCAGCAGGAGGGTGGGGGAAAGCCTGTCCCTTGGACCCTGGGGCCAGATATGCACATAGCGGCAGCAATGTTATCCCAGCAGTGCTGCAATAAAGTGGCTGTTGGCTAAACTGTTGGTATCATGTCTTGCTGAAAAAAGGATAAAAGGATGATACTTGTGTGGGTGTTGATAAACTTCAGCAGAAAAACCAGGCAGTAACAATACCACCATTTCCTGCTAGTTACTACTGGCTATCTGCTGGCGTGGATGTTCATTTTGATGAGCAGCAGGTGGGGTGTGCCTGCGAGAGCAATAACAAAATGAGCTCTGCCTTTAGTTCTTCCTTTCTAATGAGTTTATTTTGCAGATGCCTGGCTGACAGGACATTTTTCCCCACAGAAATACCTGTCCATGGGGGGTGATGTTTCCCATTCCTTTCATCCTTCTCTGATTTCTTCCCAAGAGCTTTCTCCTTCTCTTCCTCATTGTACATACACTTGCATGGGACTAACTTGAAAAGAAACCACAGCAGCCACACACATCCCATGTCAGGCTGGTAAGAGGACAAAGCAGCTGCTCCCATCAAGCATGAGGCACTATGGTGACTGTCTCAAGAATTGGCAAAACAATAAAAACTGTGCTGGAGGTCCAAAGTATTTCATCATGACGAAAGCACTTGAACAATATCTTTAAACTTGTTTTTCCTCATGCTGTTCTACCAATACACAGTGGGAATGTATTTTTAAACACTGTACTGCATCCTTAAGAGCTGGTAGTGTGCAGTGCTACACCAGCCTGTGGCTCTGGTGGAGAAATGTTAGGTTGAATGAACAAAAAAAGAAAGA
Organism: Agapornis roseicollis; assembly: GCA_002631895.1. Lineage (NCBI taxonomy): Eukaryota > Metazoa > Chordata > Aves > Psittaciformes > Psittacidae > Agapornis > Agapornis roseicollis. The sequence goes on along the minus strand of NDXB01000482.1, from coordinate 175,692 downwards.
AGCAAAAGGCATGAATTTGACATGCCCCACTGCCAGACTAGCACAGACTGTCCTTCCCTCTTCCTCACTGAGAAATACTCCAACCCATACACAACTTCTGACCTTCAAAGCATCTCTGCCTGCTCCCTGGTCAAACCCTGTCCCCATCAGCTTGCAGAGAGACCAACCACAGAGACACTGAGATCTAGGTGTGTCCACCTCTTGCAGAGAGAAATAAATGAGGGATGATATTCCAGATGATGTGTTCACACACACACACATACACACACACACACACACACACCCCTTCTTAGAACCCATCAGATTTCCAGGAATCTTTCACGAGAACTTCCTGGTCAGCACTGAGAGTGGCAATTATCCTGGCAAAAATAGCATTATTTCTTTTTCCTGTTGTAACTAATATATTTGCATCCTGATTCTCTCCTTCCATCCCTCCACGGGGGTGGCATGTTCCTCTCTGACAGTGATCCTTTGGGTCCCCCATGTCGACACAGTGTGGGCCTGTGTGCGGTCCTGCCCTGCCAACTGCGTGTGCACTCAAGAGCGGAGCTGCTCCGTCCTCTGCGATCGTGTCGGTCTGGGGCAGATCCCTAGCCAGTTCCCTTGTGAAGCCTCCTCTATCAACTTGGACAAAAACAGCATCAAGTTCCTTTCCGAGAGGGCCTTTGGGACCTTGCCTTCCCTCAAGTCCCTCTCCCTCAATCACAACAATATCTCCTTCATCACCCCAGGGGCTTTCAAGGGACTGCCCAGCTTGACTGAGCTGAAGATGGCCCACAATGAGTATATTCGCTATCTCCATACGCGGACTTTCACTGCCCTCAAACGGCTGGTGAAGCTGGACCTGGCAGACTGCAACCTGTTCAACATCCCTGACAGGATCTTCATTGAGCTGCCTGCTCTACAGGAGCTCTTCTGCTTCCAGAACAACTTCCGGAGGATCCCAGGTGCCATCAGGGGCATGGAGAACCTGACCCACGTTTACTTGGAGAGAAACAGGATCGAAGCAGTAGCCTATAACTCCCTGCAGGGCCTGACCAAGCTGAAATACCTGAATCTGCAGGACAACAAGATAAATGTGGTTCATGAGCGAGCTTTTCAGGGCTGCCAGAAGATGGAATACCTGTATCTGAATGACAATTTGATCAGCGAGCTTCCAGAAAACTCCTTTGATGGCCTGAGGTGCCTGAAGATGCTCAACCTGGGGGGGAATTTTCTTAGGAACATTTCCAACACCTGGTTCAGGGACCTGGGGGAGCTGGAGGTCCTCTACTTGGACCGCAACAGGATCAACTACATTGAGGATGGGGCTTTTGAAAACCTCACCAGCCTGGTTGCGTTGCACTTGAACAGCAACAACCTGACAACCCTGCCCTTTTCTGTCTTCCAGCCGGTGTACTTCCTTGGGCGGCTGTACCTCTTCCGCAACCCCTGGGAGTGTGACTGCCGCATCGAGTGGCTGAAGGAGTGGATGGAGAATTACAGGCTTGTCAGGGATATTCCCTGTGCCTCCCCCTCCTCAGTAGCTGGGATTGACCTAATGGACGTGCTCTATGAGAGATCTCCAGAAGGTTACTGTCTTGACCCGGCTGAGCTAAATGTCACATCTGAAGGCCCGACCCCAAGTGGAGAGCCATGGTCTACCACAGAGAGCAAGTTCAACAGCCTTATCTCCAAACTCTTGCTCCAGATGGGCCTTTCTGAAGAGGTGGCAAATACCACTGAAGTCTACAGTAACACCACACAGCTGGATGGACTGGCTGATGGGGTTTCTTCTGGGGTGGGGGAAGACAGAATGGAGGCTGTCTCCTCTTTTTACCTTCCAACACTTTTTACAGTGATTGTTTGGCAATGCAAATAGTCCAAGGGGTACATGAAGCATGGGTCGTGCGTAAGCGTCCCTGTACCTACTCATTAGGGAAAAGGTTGTATTATGAGCCTCCAATACATAACTGGCTCCAAACACTCCCACGTTGGGTTGGTTGGATCTGGCTCCTGATTCTCCTGGGAGCTGGTGGGATCTGGTTCAAGGCTGGGTCACACTCCAGGTGAGAAACCTGTCCTGTGGGTTCTTAGAGCCACTCAAACACTCACATTGCTGTGTGCAAGATGAGCAATGAAAGGATAGCTAGCTGTAAGGCTGAGTTTCAGTTAGAGACATGCAATGTTTCCTGCTGGGAGCAGAGGGAAGAGCAGTCTGTACGGATGGCAGTGCGGTACCCTGTATTCTGTTCAGCCAACTCCAGTTGACCAAACTGTCTGCTTTATATGAGCAAGACAAGGCATCAAAAGCATCCCCCTCTTCATATCCTGACAGACACCCACACCCACAGTGGGTGCTTCTAGATGACGGCAAACTGATGTCCACTAGCATGTGTGGGGGGAACAGGGGAACAGCATCCAGGGATGCAACACTAGCCCCTGTGAACAAGAGAACAGCATCTGGGGATGGTGTCTGCCCCAGGCGGGGCTGGGATGGGCACATTCTTCTCTGGGGAAAAGCTATTTAAACTGAACAGCTTTCTTACTAACATTGTTTCAGTGTGTTTTTATTTCTCAGTATATTGTTTCAAGGAACATATTGTTTTTATTTGTAGATTATCTCATGGCATGAAGGGAGGGGCAGAACATTGTAATGACAAATGCATCCACGCCCTGCTAAATATTTTGTATTTCCACCACTACCGTGTACCATACAGCATGTCATATTATGCTGTACAAACTATTATGCCATCATTTTCTTTCATAGAATCACAGAATCGTAGAAAGGTTTGGGTTGGAAGGGACTTTGGGTGGCATGGTTTAGTGTGAGGTGTCCCTGCCCATGGCAGGGGGATTGGAACTTGATGATCTTAAGGTCCTTTCCAACCCTAACTATTCTATGATTCTATGATCTAGTTCCCTAATCCGCCTGTTATGGGCAGGGACATCTCACACTAGACCAGGTTGCTCAAAGCCTCATCCATATGGCATCTAACATGTTTTCTCATTGAAATCTTTGATGAAAGCTGCTAATATGATCAGAAATAATTATCATGCCTTATGTGTCAGAGCACATTAATAAAATAATTTGATATTTTGCTCACAAAAATAAATTAACTGCTCATCACCCTCTTTTTTATTTTTGAGATCCTTGACTTATTCTGGTAGTTTTTTTCATTCATGTGTTTTTTTCATTCATGTGTCAAATTAACACACATGAATGTCCTTGTTATGGTCTAGAGCAAATGGCACACTATTTACTTCAGCATAAAGAAAAGACACTATTTACTTCAGCATAAAGAAAAGACACTTTAACTTGGAACATGACAGTGCTTACATTTATGTTAAGTAGTAACACTTTAAAAAGTAAGTGACTATATAGAAATATACTTCTGTGATATTTTAACTGTGTTAAATCATCATACACGGCTTATCATACTATGATGTGCATGTTCATATGAAATGATAGAATATATACAATCTTTTATTGCTGCTAAAATGTCATGAAATAGGAATAAAAATGGAAATAAATTAAAAGCCCCTATCAAACATTTTCCTACCCCCTTTTTTCCACTCATCCCTACCCCTTCCTTTCATGACCAATTCAACATGAATATGACCACTCCTGCCCCAGTGCGGTCCCTGTGGGTGCTGGAGTAGCTGTGTCAGAGTGGGAGCTGCCTTGTCTCATGCTTTGCTAAGGTTGTGGTTCAGTATGGACAACATGTTGGCTAAAACCTACTGCAAGTAGCTGTTACTGCCTCTGGCCACTTCCCCAGTCACACACTGGTAAGTACCCAAAAATGTGTGCAAAGGACAGATCAGCTAAGGATGGACTTTGGTCATAGAACAGCTGAAAAGTGGTGGGTAATGAATAAATTAATGCACAAAGACCTTTTGTTAGCAGCGCCTCTGTCCTTTTACATCTGGGGCTGTCTGGGAGTACTGGGGAAATAAATAAACTTCTTCAAAAAGGGCTCAACCCTTCAGCAAAGGTGCCTTGGGTCACGTCTGTTCACACTCTTCAGCCCTTGGCCTCAAGCAGCACTGGCACCCCAGTACATTTGTAAGCAACCCTACGGATGGTCCCGCAGCCCATAGGGTTGTTTAAACAGCTCTGGAGAAACCAGCATCAGCTCATGTGCAAAATGACTGTGTGCTCCTGAGCCACTGGAGCAGCTGCTGCAAGAAACAGGGAAGCTGGTTTTTTGCCTGCAAAAAGAAGGCATTGCCAGCAGCTTCAAGACACGCACTTTGGGGCAGCCTGCTTTGGTCCAAAAAGATCTACTGCTTTCTAATTAGCACCAGAGGTTTCTAGAGGAAGGCTGAGTACAAGGGAAACCAAACCCTCCCTGTTGCAATGGCTCCTCAGCTATCTGTAGCTCGACCACAGTGTTTTCCCCAGGGAACAAGAGTGCCAGATGGTTTGATAAATGCCTATTTGACCTGTTCTGTGAACTAAATTCAATGAGTTTGGATTTCCAGGCTATTTATGAATCCATTAATCTTCTTAAGTGCTAAATTCATCTGTGTATTATAAAAGGCTGTTTTTCAAACCTAGTCCAGCCCAGTGCTGAAGAGGCATATTATGTTAAGGATGCCTTTACAGGGGCAATATTTCATCCTGTCAGGGATCAATAGGCTTGGCACAGATGGTAGGATATTGGGCACAAATGGCTGTATTTCAGTTCCTATGAGTACGGATGCCTCATGAGTGAATTGTTTTTATAGCCCACATTTTCATTTTCCGTGCTGAAATATATTAAATCTGAAGATCGCCTTACTGTGCAAGTGTTGAACATGGCTTTGAAGTTAATTAGTGCTCCAAAGGTGCTTCTGCTTTATCTGCAAGAATGGTAGTTCTGAACGTGAAGCAGAGATGGCACTGCCAGGTGACAGACAAAAGGACTGTGTATCATACCTTATTGTGTGACAATGCGGCCTTGGACACCAATGATTTAAAAACTTCTTTAGTCAAATACCCTAACTACTTGCCCCAGAACGCTTTCCCTGTGCTGCTGTAACAGAGCTGTGACTGCCTAGAAAGTCTGTGGCTGGCATTGTGCTGCATGTAATGGGCTTTCAGCTTCCTGGCAGTAATGGGGACAGACTTCATGTATGCCTGCTCTGAAATCCTGCTCTTCCCTCTGAGCCAAGAGATCAGCAATGTGTGGTTCCAGCAGGACAGAGCATCTGGCATGTGAGTGCTCTAAGTCAATCAGAAGTCTGTGAGTCTGTGCATTGCTCTCCCTTTGCTCCTCTCTCCTCTGTGTTCCTTTTTCCTTGTAACTCTGTTCAGCTTGGGCATTGTCTTTAGTATGTGCCTACCTGGAAAAGTAGCAGCATTCTACAAAGGGCAGCAAAATATGGCTGCTCAAAAACCCTAAAAGGACTTCCAGCAACAGAAAAGCTTGCATTAGACTAGACGTACCTGGTTCATTTTCATGGTCCTGGTTTCTAAGCTCTTAGCAAAGGGCTTCTTGTTTCACTGAATAGATGAGTAGATGTCAACTCCTCATTACTTCCCACCCTCCCCCCCCAGTTTTGCATCTCTTGATTAGCAAACAAGTTAAGTTAAATTAAGTTAAATTTTGCATGAGTAATTTGGGGTTCTTTATTTTCTTAGACTAGACCCCTGGTCCAAACTGTGGTTCAGGTGGTAGACACAAGCCAGCTGTTGGTTCCAATTCCATGGCACAGTGTCCTTGCACAAACCAATTCTATTTTAAAAGTTTGCCCCTGGACTAAGACACCAGCAAAGATGTCACAGAACTGCAGGTCAAGCCCTGCCGAGATGCCAGTCTCAATGATGAGGGTGCTTTCCAGTCCTGTCCTTAGCGTGAGATGCCAGGAATTTAGTTGAAGCAGTGGGGAGGGATGGTCATAAGTCATCTGGTGTTAAAACACACTTCTTAACTGAAGTTTATTGAGAGCTGGTGTTCCCCAGCTGAAGCATTTGAGGTCTTGGGAGAAGGCAATTTGTTTTACTGTATGGTACCTGTTAACACGGTGCTCTTCACTGGTTACAGGCGTTTTTTATGCTTTACAACAGTTGCTATTAAATTAGAAGGAAGAAGCAGTCAAAGTAAATGGAAAAAAGAATTTGGATATCATCTCCTGGACTCAGAATTCTGCCTGTGTTACATTCCTAAGGGTCCTCCTGGGTGTTTAACAGCAACACTGCTATGTTCATCCTTTTTTCTTTTTTTTTTCTTTACATGTATAGCTACTGCTAGTAATCTCCTGTGGCTTTTTGCTGGTCTTGTGGAGTCTCACACTGCTTTTCTGCTTTGGAAAGAAACGAGTCCAGGAGGACTCAGGAATCACGGTATAAAGATAACTTTCGCTAGAAAGGCAGCAGATGCTGACCAGCTGAGACTCAGGAACTGTTATGTATTTTAGCTAATTCTTGTCTTTATGACATAGAATCATAGAACAGTTAGGGTTGGAAAGGACCTTAAGATCATCAAGTTCCAGCCCCCCTGCCATAAGCAGGTACCCCTCGCACTAAACCATCGCACACAAGGCTTCTCCAACCTGGCCATCTGGCTGCTGGCTCTTAAAACCCCTAAATCTTGATTTGTTGAGTTTTCCCTTGATAACTTTTGTGGTCACAATTTCAGGTAGAACCAAATCAACTGAGTTAAAGTTTCTTATTGCAGAAAACTGCTGTCCCTCCGTTGGAGTATATGAAGTCTTGCAAGAAAATAACCTGCAATGATCACTGCTGCCCCAGCACGCGCTTCACAAGACACGGCTAGTTTGGGTGAGAAAAAAACACTTTCTAGGTACATGAAGCATGCCTTTCTCAAGGTCTGCTTTTGCAGAGTCAAGGTACGGGGCTTTGCACAAACACCAATAATATTGGTCCTTACTTTTCCACCACCCAAACCTGATAGAGGCCCATGGAGTTTGAAGACCCTGCTGCAGTGACCTCCAAAACAGTTTTGAAAGAGCTTTATGGAGAATGTCAACCATGGAATAAAAACCACAAATAATAAAAAAAATATCACAAGTATTACTTAAAAGCAGAAAGTTCTGCTATTTTTTTAAATTTTATTTTATTTTTTTTTTTTTTTTTTGCAAAACAAAAGAATGTTCATGCTGAAAATGCATAAGGTCTAAGATGCAGCTGTGTCAAGGAACACTAACAAGTGGCCGGCTGTTGGGCAAATGTTAGATTTTACAGGATGAAGTAGCACCTATAGGTCCAAACCTGAACATGCACAAAATCAGCACCAAAAGTCTCTTTTTCCTGGGGCAAATCTGGTCATTTAAACTTTAATATAAAGATGAATACAAATACGGCAAATAGATACTTCTGAACAGAGAATATCTTGCTCAAATCTTGATTTTGTTGACCCCGTGGTTAGTTGAACCAGTCTGACCTTGTACTGTGTGGTCAATATTATCCCTGAGTGCAAAACATTCATTACTTTGACAGTTTTTCTCACCTTTGACTTTCACCACATTCTTTGATTTTTATTGTACTTCCCTCTTCATCTCTCTCTCTTTTAAGGATGAATTTAAAGTTAATTCTTAACTTGTATAGCATAAATCTTATATTCTCTATGAAGAACCCCAAAACATTTTAAATAAATAGACATAAAACTTCCATTAGCTTTACTATACTCACCCATCCCATGGCTTACTTCATGTACATATCCTATTTATTCACTTATTTGGATTACCAGCTAATTTTAATTTGTGGTTGTTCAGCATCTAAGACAGGGGCTTCGACCTGTGCCCGGAGCTTCTTCTTGTGGCTATAGGTTTACAATGAGACAAGATTAAGGTGTTCTTCTCCTGCTCCTCCTTGTTTCCCCGTTTTCCTGTTCCAAGCCAAAATTTGCCTGTGCCCTTGGTGCACTGCTGCATCAGGCCTGGCTGTGCTTGAAACTGGATCACCAAAATGTCCCAGTTGAAAACAATAGCTGTTCCCTCTGCTTTTTTTTATGATTAGAAGCCCAATTATTTCCCCTAAAATTTTATGAGCCAGGTAGGGCATAAGTTGGTTAAACTGGGGATAACAGTAAGAAAATGTAATTGCTGCATTTGAAAAGGGGACAAGCTAAATTGGAAAGACTGGGCTCAACTGCTGATTTGCACCATATGATTTACCTATGCTGGCATGGATCTGGTTTGAAGGTGCAGGAAGAGGTGTTCTTTTCAGGACACAAATAAATTGATAATTGAATTTAAGAAACACCTCAGCAAAGTAGGTCCTACACTATAGTCTAAGACACACTGTAAAAATAATCTTATTCTAGGATTTTGGCTCCTGGGGAATGAGAATATGGGTAAGGGGCTGCTCCCATCAGTAGCAATGGGGATGGATAACATAGATCCGTGCGGAGTACGGAGCATAGGGAGTAGGGACCATAGTTTAGCATAGCTTTCAGCAGCCATGTAAACACAAACCTCTCAACTCTGAGAAGCTTGTCTCTGAGCACTAGAGCAAGGGCTGCTCCAGATGGCTGTTAACCCCTGGGAAAGGCTGAGCTGTGAGCATTCATGGAGAAAGCAAACTGTGGGGCTGGCAGGAGCTGGGCCAAGGCAGAAGGCAGCAGCCAGGGCTCCCCACCACACTGCTAGCCAGGCTGGCTTCTGCACCTTGCCTGGGGAGCTGCCTTGCCTGCCCAAGACCTCCGATCATCACAGACCTCTGGCATGTGAACAGCCCTTGTGTCTGCCCAGGGTGGGCAGATAGAGCAGCAGAGGACAAGCAGCGAGGTCTGGATCTGGCATGTGTTTGCTCTAGCTCTGGATGGGTGAGATGGGATTTTGCTGGGAGCTCTGTAGGACCTGCCCGTAGCTGCCAGCACATGGGGACTGCAGGCATTAATTCTTGAGGAATGGCTTTATTTTTTTTATTTCTATTTTGCTTAGACTGAAGGTTGACTCATGGGCACAGGAATGCTGGCTATTAGGGAGGCCCAGGGTTTGCAAGAGCAGACAAGGGGACAAGCAGGGTTTCCTTGATGCAAGCAAGGCGGCACTGCATGCCTGGTGGGATGAAGACTTGCTGGAACGTAGAGGAAACAGCATGCAGGCAGGTGTAAAAATATGCACAGTTCGGTGGGGTTTTACTTCTGGGCTTTTGATGCTGAAGACAAGGCTGAGTGCACAGTGCCAGGAGCAGGCAAATGGGCAAACATGATAAATCAGTAACAAAAGGCAGCTGGCTGTGTGTGTATAAATCGGGATGGAGCTGGCAGTAGCAATTCCTCACTGTACTGAAAGATTATGTCTCAATGTACTGTGACATTAAGACAAATCTCTGTATAGACAGACACTTTCTTGATGTATACGACTGGCAGAGTCAGAAGACAAAGTATAGGAATAAGTGATAAGCTTGCAGTCAGACAAAGCTTGTTGTAAATATCAGTGCTGAAACAGGTGATTGATTATTTTAATAGGCAAAAAGTAGTGCTGAAATTTTCCAACACAGATTTTCTTTTTTTTTTTTTTTTT
>NDXB01000482.1:143689-164042 GCA_002631895.1 Agapornis roseicollis | reverse complement strand
TTTTTTTTTTTTTTTTTTTTTTTTTTTTTGGGCCAGTATAGCTTAAAGTAGGTTTAGATGAATTCCAGATTACCTGAGAAGCCAGGTAACTTGGAGCAGCGTGACAGATAAAATAGATTCTGACATAATGACATACGGAAGGGTCATTGGCCGAGGTGAGCAGCTCCAGAGAGGAGCCTTCAGCACCGGAGCGAGGGAGAACCCCGCGTGCAGGAGCCCGTTCGGAACGGCGAGAGCCACCGAGGGAGCCTCGAGCGGGGACTCACAGGGGGCGGAGCCAGGAGGGACGGCCCCGCCCTGAGCAGGGAAAGCCCGCCCCGGGGAGCACTGGAACAGCGCGTGGCGCGGCGATTGGCGCCGGCAGCTGGCGGGATGGGGAGCGCTCTGTGTCCGGTTGCAGGCCAGGGGTTCGAATCAGGGATGTTGTTGGGGTCAGTCTTGTTCAACATCTTTGCCAGTGATGTGGACAGCGGGGCCTCTCAAAGATAACAGGAAGGGCTTCTGGGATGTGAAAGATAACAGGAAGGGTTTCTGTAGGTATGTAGCAAACAAAAGACAGACTAGGGATAATGTGGGCCCTCTGTGGAAGCTACCAGAACTGGCTACCCTGGATTTGGAGAAGTCTGAGGTTCTCAATGACTTCTTTGCCTCAGTCTTCACAGGCAAATGCTCTGAAGACACCACCCAAGTCTTGGAAGGCAGATGCAGGGACTGTGAGAATAAAGATCTTGGGCCCACTGTAGGAGAGGATCAGCTTTAAGATCATCATCATTCAAGAACCTGAACGTGCACAAGTCCATGGGACCTGATGAAATCCATCCACAGGTCCTGAAGGAGCTGGTAAATGAAGCTAAGCCACTGTCCATCATATTTGAGAGATCATGGCACTCATGTGAAGTTCTCAACAACTGGAAAAAGGGAAAAATAACCCCCATTTTCAAGAAGGGAAAATGGATGACCCAGGGAATTACAGGCCACTCAGTCTCTCCTCTGTGCATGGCAAAATCTTGAAGCAGTCTCCTGGAAACCATGCTAAGGAGGGAATGGATGCCATCCTGAGGGACCTGGACATACTTGAGAGGCCCCACTGTCCACGTCACTGACAAAGATGTTGAACAAGACTGACCCCAGCAACATCCCTGATTCGAACCCCTGGCCTGCAACGGGACATTGAGTGATCCCCATCCTGCCCACTGCCGGCGCCAACCGCCGCGCCACGCGCTGTTCCCGCGCTCCCCGGGGCGGGCTTTCCCTGCTCAGGGCGGGGCCGTCCCTCCTGGCTCCGCCCCCTGTGAGTCCCCGCTCGAGGCTCCCTCGGTGGCTCTCACCGCTCCAAACCGGGGCTCTTGCACGCAGGACTCCCCTTTGCTCTGGTGCTGAAGGCTCCTCTCTGGAGCTGCTCACCTCGGGAATTCAGTATTTTCTTACAAAAGACCAAACCCAACAGAACAACCGAGGGTTTGTCCCTGCCCCTCTAAAAGCCCCAACTACAGTAAAGTCTTACTGTGTACCTGCAGGGAAGACTTTCAGAGAAGTGCTTTGCTGATGGGACCAGAATTCTGCTACTGAGAGTTACACCCGAAGAAGGAAAAATAAAACTCATGTTTACCACAGTTAGGAATGTGCTCCCCTTCCAGCTAACCTGTTCCAGCCTGGTAGTTGTTTCCTCGCTTGACATCAGTCTATATATCCCCCTCCCCAGCACTACTCCAACTCAGTGACTGACTACGATATCAAGGATTGTTGCACAGCCTTCTGCAGGTATTGCCTCATCACCAGCAGCCGTACCACTTCTTCATTCCTTTTTGTCAGCCTCTTCTTCGCTTGGTCATGGGTCACCATTGTCATATCCCAGCCTGATCTTATCTCCATCACCTGCATGATCTTATCTCCAATCTGGAGTCCTTCATCTTCTTCTGGGCCTCCGTCTGTCACCGTTGTTACATAGATACCCTTGTCAGTCTTGTCTTCAGAGAAAGGATTCTGAGTAGGATCCTGATCAATGCCACCTCCAGTGCTGACCCCCAGAATCAAACTGTCACCTTGACAAAGCTTGTGTATTTAATTCTTTGCACCACAGCAGTGATGGGCTGACCTGGCATGTATGACATGGCCCCTTTGGTATGACGTGGCCACGTCATACCACGTCAGTTGGAAGTGGTTCTTTCCATCAGTTGTCATGCTGTTAAATTTATGAAGTGCTATAGCAATAAAACCATAATTTTATGTGAATTTACATGCTTTTATGATACAGTTCAGTAAAAGGCCCCCAAACTTTAAAACAACGCTTAAATATTTAAAACTTTGGACTTAGACCCAAGATTTTCATGTGAGGTTTCAACAGTTTGGTACTTATGGCAACATCAACCAATAAAACCCACCACATAGCCTTCAAATACGTCATATATGGAACTGACCTGTTTGAGAGGGAAATTTTTTTCATGAAATCACTAAAATGGGACTAAGTTTGTCAGAAACACTTTGGAAAACAGTGCCAAACCAGCCAGGAGGCCGCCACAGCAACTGTAGAAGGAGCATTGCAACTGGTGTCACACTGGAGAAGACAAGACAGTTTGAAAAAACAAGGCCCAAAGCCCTGAAACTGGAAATAAACCACAAAATGCTACAAGTAACAGCTATGAAGTTACCTACATCCCACAGACTGTGAAGTCCCAGATTTTAAGCACTGTGGGCAGCTTCCTTGGCTTCCTTTCCACTCCAGTGAATTTGTCATCTCTCGGTCTTCAGTCAATGGAGGCTTTTACTCAGGATGCTGCCTGTGCAGCTTAGTATTAAAAGAGGTAGTGTTTAATACCTCTGACTAAAGTACATCTCATGGTGGAAACCTGCCTATCATCTAGGCACACAGTGAACATTACACCTGTATCTACAGCAGCTACTGAAACAGATTTGTGCACTGTTACTGTGACGGGGGAAAATCTTTGATGAAACCCCAAGTTACTTTACATGGAGTGTGCCTGCAAATGCTGCGCAGGGGCTGGTGAATGTTCAGCCTCACCACCAACTTTAAGCACTGTTAAATACCCGTACGTGCTGGTATCACCTCACAGCCTGACACTAAAACACATGGTGAATGTCAGGTCCTTATCCACATGGCTTGCAACCTAAACAGATAGCAAGCACAACGCAGGAGGCATACGTAGGGAGAACTGCAGTGACTTACCCCATCTTGCACAGCAGATGACTCCTGGAGTCCAGCACAGTCCTCATGTTCTCAAATCTGCTGCTCTATTTCTCAGTCTTTGTCTATTTATTTTCTTTGTAAGCAACTTAGACTTCTCTTTGTTCATTCAGTCCTCATGTTTAATTTCTGTTGGCAGGTACCTTACAAATCCAAATAGGGTTGGCTGTGAACTCTTGAAGAGAGCATGTGGATTACTTGTGTAAGGTTTGGGGATTTTCAAATTCCAAGAGGAAAAAGAACTGGTAATTAAAGCCTGAGCTTAGACTGCCTTGATCTGTGGACTGAATTTGGTCATTAACTGTCAATCCCTGGTGTCCAGAAAGATGCTTAATTTTATTTAGTAAAATGTTTCCTGTTGCTTTTTTAAGTTTGGGCTTTTGCTGTTGACTGTTGCCCTACACTGGGGTCAAAAAATTTAAGCTTTTGATATATCCCCTGCTTTGTTAACTGTGGCATTCAGCACAATCCACATGTTATCCCTGCTATTTTCAGGACTTGGCCTACCACAACCATCTAGTGAAAAACAGTGAAGAAGTCTCCATTTGGATGGCTGGCAATGGAGAAAAACAGACTTATGTTTCAGTTTCATGATGAGTTACAACAACCAAATCCCTCCCTTCCCCTTGGGTATTTTCTTTATGCAGATAGAAAAATTAGCTACTGGTAAGGGAAAATTTGGAATTACTAACATGAACTCTTGCAAGGACAAAGTGTGGAATGTGCTACTCGTTCAATTCTCTTCCACAACACAAAACCAGGCTTAAGTTATACATTAATCATAAGAACACATGGTAGAAAGTTGTCCAGATTCAGTTTGCTTGTTACCGATCTTCCCATGGCAGCTGCTGAGATACAGCAGAACGCCTGAACGTGCGTATACGTCCTCTCTCCCCTTTTATTCTTAGAAAGGTGATAAGACTACATGAAAAGCAATTAACTTTCTAACTGCCTAAAATCTTAATTTGATTACAGGTATGGGAAACATATTTCCCATAATTAAGGTAAGAATTCATTATTTATGTATTGTACAGGTCTGGGAAAGAGGCTTTAAAAGCCTTTAGCTCTGAGGCTGAATCATAAGAAGTCAAAAAGATTCTGTATTTGCTTCAGTCCAGCTTTCACTGGATCAGATGACTGCTAAAAATCACTTATGGGGGAGAAAGTAAAAGTTACTGTAGCTGCGCTAACTGTGTGTATCAGCAAGTAGAAAATCCTGGTATGCACACGAGGCACACTCACTCGCGAGAAGTTACTTCTGTCCTGTTTGTCTATGATGTATTTCTTGTGCGGGAATTTATGTGTGACTATATGGCATAATGTGCAGCAGTCTCCTTGTTAAGAGTTATGGGTATTTCTTAGCTCATTAAAAGTAGCAAAGAAGCTAGTCTGAGAGACAGGCTTATTAGGAAAATGAATGTGCTTTACAAAGAGAAAGCAGACTTTTTGTGGTGTCTGCTTTAGCTCATACTCTGTTGATTAACTTACAAAACCAGATGACTCTTACTTGAGGCAGTCAAGAAATGTACTTTTCCTTTAGTTTTTACAATTCCTCTTCTACAAGTATTTTAAAGCTCAGAATTGAGTTCTAACTGCTTTCATTAAAGATGCTGAGAAGTAATTGCAGTGGAAGAGAATGGGCCCTGAACTGCATCTTGTATTTCAATCCAGATTTACAAAAAACCATGAACTTTGGCAGTATATCCAAGTATTTGTTTAAATAACAATTTATTTAGAGAAAAGAATAAAAATGGAACAAAAAGTAGAGTTAACCTGTGCCTTTATTTTCCCTAATGGCTCTGGTATCAAGTTCCTGAAGTATACACTCCAGTTCAATGCTGCTCATGCTGTAACATCTATGTTGTCATTTCAAAATCAACTGAGTAACCTTACTAATGAAGTTGCTGTAGTAGGTAGCAATATTTTCACTTAGAGGCTAGTGGCACAGCATCTTTCTTGACCCAAATCAAATAAAGATAACCAATGCTAAAACATACTGAAGAACTCAGTTTTGGTGACGAGTTTAAAAATGTCCCTCTGATTTTAAATAGTTGGATGACAGTGTCCAGGACTATCTAAACTAGCTTACCATTTCCATACAATAATCTTACCACTCTGAGACATTGAATAACCTAGTGTACTTTTATTAAGTAAATGGAAGCGGAGGTTGATGAACATTTATTGGACTAAGTTTAACACCTTGAAATCACAGGCATCAGTCAGACTGAGAGGCAGCATACTGATAAGACCAAGTTTTCTTTACAAATCTATGAACCCCTGTACAAAAATAAAGTATAAAAGGGGCAAACAGAAATATTTGTTTCTTCCAAATCCAGGGCTGCTTCTGAGGTCACATTCAGCATGAATTTAGAGAAGTCCAAGAGATGCACTAAATTATGCAGTGATATTTACAACACTAGGAGGATGGTTCTCCAGTTGGGGACTGGAAAAATACAGAATTATTGTAACATTAGCTCTGCCCCTGCATGAATCTTCCCCATGCAAGGGAAGCTTCTAGATGAATTTATGGCAGCCTTTTGCCCTTTACATACCACACAGATAACAGAGATGCAGCAGAAGAATTTGGGTAAGGCAGGAGGGAGAGCAGGTGTACATTGGGCAGGCTGAGTCGTCCCTGGGCTTGCTGGGACTGTGCTGAAACCAGTTCCCAGAACTCACAGGGGTGCCTGGTTCAGCTGTACTTAAAGCCTACGGGGCGTTCCAAGTTAGTCTTTTGCTACTGAAGGTTCTCACAAGGAAAACAGCTTATGGTAAAGGGGAGGCAGGACAGTATGCTAACTGATGGACTTTTACAGTTTTTTTCCCTTGATAAAAGGCTATACATAGGAATGAAAGAAACGGAGCTCTCCAAGTTAGTCTTTCTGCTGTGTAATATTAACTGAATGGCAGCTCCACTTAAGATAAGTGTATTAGTTACATTGAATCACTGCTTATTGTCATCTACATAAGGCAGAAGCACCCTCATGGGAATTACGAGTTTTCTTTCTTATAGGATGGGTACACAGAAACTCCAAGAAATTCAGTTTAACAGAGTCAAAAGTATGCAGTCAAAACATTTATGGCAGACTATACCCAAATTATCAAAATTATTTACCTGTTTAATGTCATAAACATTTCAGAAGAAGAATGTGTCACTTAAGTCATATACCAATGCTTACCAGAGAAGAAATTTGTATTTCTAGCATCAGAAACACTCCACTGCTTGATTTTCAGTAGTAGGTTGTCCCACCTTTGTGCTTTACTGGGAAAAGAGGTAGTTTTGAGAGTGAATGAATCTGTCACTTTGACGAGCTCAGATAGCATGTGATACTACTATTGCAACAGCTGATCTACAGAACACCAGATAAGGTTCATCCAGGACTAGAATGAGATGACACAACTACTTGAAAAATTATCTCTGACTCACTAAATAGTTCACAGTTTGCACCTATCCCCTTTTTCAGAGGCTAAATTCAGAACACATGAGCAGCTATCATTACTCCAATAGGTTCCCTCTTACACACTGGCTTGCTTACACAAGGCTCACACAGATTGTTTCTCATCAATTAGTTTGCAGCACTTCACAAACCACAAGCTCAAGGAACCTGTTACAGTACTTGCTTTGGGATGCAGTCAGGAGAGGTAAGGTGATGGACCAACTTCCCTTCTGCGCTGCAGGCTGCAAGCTGACCTGTGAGTGCTGCATAAGACAAACACCTTGCCTGACCTGGCGGGCTAGGAGGCCTAGCTGGACCTAGACTTTGCCTATGGATTTTACAGGAACAGAGATTTGATTATCCCACCTTCAGTAGGTGTAAGCAGAAGATTAGCAACCCATGTGCTATATGATGATAGAATCATGGAATAGTTTGGGTTGGAAAGGACCTTAAAATCATCTAGTTCCAACCCCTCTGCTATGGGCAGGGACACCTCACACTAAACCATGTTGCCCAAGGCTCTGTCCAACCTGGCCTTGAACGCTGCCAGGGATGGAGCATTCACCACTTCTTTGGGCAACCTGTGGCTCACCACCCTCACAGTGAAGAGCTTCTTCCTTATATCCAATCTAAACTTCCCCTCTTCAAGTTTAAACCCATTGCTCCTTGTCCTGTCACTACAGTCCGTAATGAGGAGTCCCTCCCCAGCATCCCTATAGGCCCCCTTCAGATACCTGGAAGGCTGCTCTGGGGTCTCCACGCAGCCTTCTCTCCTCCAGGCTGAACAGCCCCAACTTTCTCAGCCTGTCTTCATATGGGATGTGTTCCAGTCCCCTGATCATTCTCGTGGCCCTCCTCTGGACTTGCTCCAACAGCTCCATGTCCTTCTTTGTTGAGGACACCAGAACTGTTTGCAATATTTCAAGTGGGGTCTCATGAGAGCAGAGTAAAGGGACAGGATCACGTCCTTCAACCTTCTGGTCATGCTCCTTTTGATGCAGCCCAGGACATGGCTGGCTTTCTGGGCTGTGAGCACACACTGCCAGCCCATGCTCAGTTTCAGATAATTACCTCTATGATAAAGGTTCAACTGTGGGTACTTTTTCTGATTACATGTGCAGCAGTGCCAAACAACTGGAACAGCCCACAGTTGATAGTTCACCTCCTAGGATAAATCCTTTGAGAACACTGTATCATTTTAATATAAACACTAAACTTCATACTATACAACAGCACACCAACCAAGCTTTGAAGATAAATCGTTTTAAGGAACACTGCATTTCTGACACCTAAAAAAAGGTGGCAATGCTTGCTTCTGGTAGCCATTTTCAGAAAAAAAAATGCAAAGCATCTGGGCCAGCAAGAGCATGAAGAAGGGAAACAAAACACCAGGTCAGCACGTAGTTAAATTCTCTTGCTTGGCTCTCCTCTTAATTCTAAATTAGTTTAACTTGTGGTTATACAGGTGGAGCAGAGCCCCTGGAACACACTACAGGCTGTGCCCTTCCAAGGGCCTTTAATAGACTGTAAGAAACCTTTGTTTACTGCATGAGGTACTGACTTGTTCTTGAAACTCCCTACAGTGAAATGAAGGACCCAAAAACATTTAATTGTTGAACACATAAAAGGAAGTATATTTAAAATAAAAAAAATTGGTCAGACTGTAGAGTCAATTACCATTTGTAAAGGAATTTACAGGGCTGTTGTAGCTGAGTCTTTTGGAATAGTCAGTTTATCGCAATGCCTAAACTGGTTTCTTCATTGCACAGTATTTTCTTTTAAAATGTGTGCATTTTTAAACAATTACATACATATTAAAAATCAGCATTTCTTTGCTTAAACTGAATTAAAACGTTAATACTCTCAGACAACACGGATCTGAAATGGTGAAACCAGTAATTGCCCCCTCCCACCTTACAACAAATTAAATTGAGACAAAATTACAAACACATTTCACTACATGATTATTATTAATAAAAATCAGTTTTGTTTTTTTTTCTTTTTTTTATAAAGTTGCCCAAAATGCAAGGGATGTGCATAGGTTTACAACTTAAGTCAGAATAATATTTTACTTTATTCCCTTGGGTACGTGTTCCCATGAACGGAATGTACTTTGCTGTAGATTACAGGTTTTATCAACACAGATACACCAACGGCATGAACGCTTGCGACTGTCCACATGCATTAAGAGTCAAGACCCAATTTCAAATTTCTAAAGTTTTACAGAGTTCTTCAAAGAGACAGTATCACATTATCTGGATGTTACACAAAAGTACTTAAAAATGCTATCCTAGGGGAAACAAAGCGCAAGAAAAGGCCTTTAAAATTTATGGATTTGTTTCGTAACCACTAGACTAATTACTTCAAATAAATAAAGGAAAGCAAAGTATTCCAATCCAGAAAATCAGACTCTAAAAAGAATGTAGTGTTCCACCCCCAAGTTAAGGTAACAGAATCATATTATTATTACTATTAAAATAGATTATAGAAAGCAGCATCTATTTTGTGCAGTTTTTAGGGGCCTTGAAATAAAAAGCTATGATTTCCAAAAATATAACATTCCAAAGGACTGAATAATACATATATTTAAAGATACATTTTATTAAAGTTTAGGAGAAATGATTAAAAAAAAAGATACTGTCTCTTTAAATTAGTGTTTGATTTTTTTTTTCTCCCCTCCTCCTATCTATTTGGACATGACAATAATTATATTTTAGGTCACACTACATCTAGGTAGTCTCTAGGGGCCAAGACCTGTTGACACAAGGTCAATAACGAAGAGGTTTTCCATGTATGAGGTGGTTCCCAGTAATGACAGATTTTTTTCTTTCCAATTCTCTCATGACTGGTCTAGTAGACCCAGGAGACTGGGACCCACTGTGAGGCTGTACACACAAGCTCGATGGCTTCCTCCAGGTGCCTGATAGTTTCATCAATTTCATTGTTGATAATTGTTAGGTCAAAGTAGTGTGCATATGTTCTCTGTAAGATTTCAGACTCCTTCTGCAGGCGCTGAAGAGATTCATCCTGTTTGGTGGTCAGAAAAGAAAATGGGAGAGAGAAGTTGGATCCTTTTGTATGCTTCTAAACCAGCTTTCTAACTGTTCCTTACAGAGAAGGAAACTGGCAAAAAAGCCTTAGGGAGGTCTAGGTGGTTTAGATCTCCCACCTAAATCTATGGAAATTGCACGGGAGAAACAGCACAATTTCTCTCTTGAAGCTGACACTCAAACAGCACTCAGATATTAATTTTGAGACGAAACACAAGCCTAGTGTTAACAAAGGAAGGTAGAGGATGGAAGCTTAGAAAAGGAGCACAGGCATGAGCAACAGAGACCATACATGAATAAAATGTATGAAGTGCACAAGCATGAGCACAAACATGGCCTATGTCCAGGTAAGAACATGAGAAACAGGGCAGGTATACTGTCAGATATCAGCTGTTCCTGATTTTGGTAATGTTTTCTGTTCAGCATCAGTCTTCTGGGCCTACTTCCTTTAATAATAATTTTCTGATAAGGAAGTTTTCAACCCATGTTACTTTGTGGTTCCTATTTCAGAGCATGCCATTCCCAGCAGCTCCTAGTGTGAGATCATGAGGAACAAACCACATAGCCCATGCTCAAGAAGGGCAGGTACAGCAGACTGGTGCTCTCCATGGCTCAGTGTCAATGTTCTTACAGAAACAAGTGCATCCTGCTTTATGGGTGCGCTGCTGGACTCCATGCAGCCAGCAATGCTACAGTGATGGGCTTTGTTAGTGAGGTCTGCCTTTCTGAGAGATCGGATTGCAAACAGCTTCTTTCTAATGCTCTGCAGCAATTATAAGTTTGAATTTGCTTCCTGCAAATTCCCTTAGAAATGAAAAAAAAACCAAACCAAAACCAAAACAAAAAACCAGAAGAAAAAAAATAATTTGCTGCTTTTGTGAACCTTGAAATAGGCACAGGAAAGTGATCAAGTCTGTTTCGCCCCATAGGTTTGGGGTGGATATGGGAAAAAAATTATGTATGAACAGTATAAACTCCTGCTGCTCTGTAGTATCTATAGGGTCATCCTACTTGATCAGTCAATTGGGATACACTTCATTATAAGAGAGTTTTAGGCTGCAGGAAGTATGGACACAGTGCCTATATCTGTTTTCACAAGAAATTATTCCGGGAACAGACTTTAATCCATCTAATAAGAGATTACCTGCCTTCCCTTTTCTTCTATCTTAGCTTCCAAGTACTTGTAATTATAGTGACAAGTAGCTGTGGATCAGTGGCTTTCAGGTCCTCTAAAGAGAACAACCTGCATTGAGACAGTTCTCCTTCCCCATAGCAATGAAACCAGCCACTTCTGGAGAAGTTCTGTACTGAAGTTACAGTTCTGCTTCTCTTCAGAAGCTGCAGCCTCAAATGGGGGGAGGGAGGATATGTCTCCTTCACATGATAATCACTATAAATTTCATTCCAGGTTAGACAAATACTCCTCACATGCACTCTGTATAAGGGATGCTCCTTATATGGATCATTATGCATTGCCAGCAATTCCTGGAACTTCCATAGAGAATACTAGTGCATGGAAATATAATTTCTTCTATTAAGAAATTGGACAATATGGATCAATACTAATATTAAGTTAAAACTTAAACAGGAGAGGTTTAGATTGGATATAAGGAAGAAATTCTTTCCTGTTAGGGTGGTGAGGCACTGGAATGGGTTGCCCAGGGAGGTTGTGAGTGCTCCATCTCTGGCAGCGTTCAAGGCTGGACAGAGCNGGAGAGGTTTAGATTGGATATAAGGAAGAAATTCTTTCCTGTTAGGGTGGTGAGGCACTGGAATGGGTTGCCCAGGGAGGTTGTGAGTGCTCCATCTCTGGCAGCGTTCAAGGCCAGGCTGGACAGAGCCTTGGGTGACATGGTTTAGTGTGAGGTGTCCCTGCTTATGGCAGGGGGTTGGAACTGGATGATCTTAAGGTCCTTTCCAACCCTAACTATCCTATGATCCTATGATTTTTGTGCAGTGTTTCATATGGCTTAGTGTCAGTAAGCCAAAAACCTAGTTAGGTACACTGCCAACTTCTCATGGATTCCAAAAGAGACATCAATTTATATCAGCAGAGGATCTGAACTTTTCTGCTTAAATTAACCTACAAAGCAAATAAAACCGTACTTGTCAAGAAGAATACTTCCAGTGCTTTAAATACATCTAGCCAAGCCTTATTTTATGTTTAAAGCCAGTCCTAACAAAATCATATTGCACCTATAAAAGAGTTTTAATCTCATGGCACAATGCTAACAGTACCTGAAAACTCCCCATGAAACCTCAGAACTGTTAAGTCCTATGTAGCTTTTTAAATGCTATTCAGATTTCCTGTGTCATCTTTACATACAAGTATGATTTGAACTTTTCTAAGTAAGGCATCTATCTTACTGTGACTGACAATAAATATCTTAAAAATTTATAGTGATCTCACTTTACGAAAACCTCAACTGGTATATAAAGAAGACTGAATACCGATTTTTAGCTTGTACATATAGATGTCACAAAACTGTTTCAAGAATTAATTGATTGTTAGTATTTTTCTGTCTTAGATTCTCCTAGATCTCACTTTACTGTATTTTGGAATATCTAGATTTCCTAGTTTGTTGGAAACGTTACTTCTTTCATAGACTTTTAGGGGCAGTAGCGAGTTTGAGAAAGGCCACTGCAGCCGTTTTCAAGCAGGTTCAAACTTTCTCAAGTTTTGCAAAAAAAGATTACAGTTCTTGATTTTTGTTCTATTCTGTGAGCAAATTTCATCTGTGTTTGTGTTTTGTATCTATTTGTACATTCAAAACCACATCAGACTTTGCTGTTTCCTCTGTGTACGTTTTAAATGCATCTTTAAGTTAACACTTCCTCAAAATTTTTGCTGTAGTAAGGTCTCTCAATTTCTTTAAAATTTCTGAATTAAATTTTGAAGAGTGAACACCTCAGATTATTCTGCAAGAAGAATTTTCTCCATCATTTGTGCTCTCAATAGTGTCAAGAAAGATATTTATTGAAATGTTCAACCAGGTGCAGACAAACAAATGAGTGGCCACAACTTCATTAATTCCACATTTGGGAGCAGAACATCTCTGTCTTTTCTTCTTTCCTCAGCTCTCATGTAACAGGCTAATTTTCTCACTGTAGGTGGGACAGAAAGGAGTGAAACATGGCTTTTATCCATGAAATCTCTCCCCTGTACATAATGGCCACAAGTAGTACCTTTAGTACCGGAGGGCTGGATTTTTTTGTTTTTTTTTGCCTTTAAAGTACATAGGCCAATAGCTACCACTTGTGACAGCCAAAGCACAGCCTAACAAATTACTAATATTCCCTTCTAAGGCTGTGAATAATGTATAATCATACCATCAAGCCTTTGCCAATTTTGCTTCAATAGAAAGAAATTCTCCTCAATTTAAACAGCTGGTGGACTGCACAGTTCTTGAGAAAATATACTTTTATTCTTTGGCAGTAGGAAGGGAGAATGCATAGCTAAATCTCAGAAGAATTTGGCTCAATAAAGATTTACACATGGCTCAATAAAGATTTAGATCAAAAAAGTGGAGCCTGTCAACTCCTATTTGTTTCTGCCTGGGCAGTGTGAGGTAGAAAACAGCTGGACGAAAGAGGAACTACTCCATTGCTTCCTGGTATCCTCTCTTCTCTATGTTTTAGCATGGAAATAATCTGATTTAAGCTTTCTTTGTGATTAGACAGGTGGTTACACTCTGGGAGATTTCCTATATGGTTTTAGTTGGTTTTGTGCTTTGCAGAATTGCTCATATGCACTGCTGTATTCTGTTAGAAAGCAATAATACTTTGTCTCCTACCTCTTGCTGTGTGGTCCTTGATTATTAGGATGCTTTGTGTGGTCTGTGACACGCTAAAGTGTCTCAAGAGAGGTATTTCTAAGATCAGGCCTCTGCACTGATTTTACCACAGAGTTCAGATCTACAGATGTAAGAGTAGAAATTTTATGCTCCAGTTTCTTTTCCACTAGCAGATGATTTTACTGCAGGTATCTGAAGTCATCATTACATTAATTTTTTATTCCAATGGCAAAAGTAACGTTAAATGGGAACAAGCATATCTACATTCTAAAACTACTGAAATAACCACGACTACCTTGTCCGCCCCTAGCTGGTACTTACAGGCAATTTTCTGCACCACTTTGGCAGCTATGTACAATTAGTACGAGTGCAGGAAAATGAAAAGAAAAGCAAAGATGAAATTTAAGAAAACATATGGGGGGGGAAAAGGGTAGTCATTTACAGAAGTGTTCTCAAAAAGCATAAGTAAAATAAACACAGCAGGATAAGAGGATAAACAGAAAGGGATACTAATTATGCAAATGAACCTCTTCAAAAGGAAGCATGAATGGGAAACATGGAACACACTCTCCACCTTTGTTTGCTGCCTTGCAGGCTGCTCACACATAGACACAGTTTGCATATCTCCTTCATGCAGGCCAGTAAACCTTGGAAAATAGGATCCTGTATGTGGGTAAGGTCTGTTGCAATTATGATTTCCTGCCCCTCCCTTTCCTTAATTGATCCATAAATTAGCATGCTTTATAAGCATGGCCTCAGTTCAGCAATTCATGTGCCTGAGTGAAACCCTGTTTGAAGAGACTTTAGTCACAAAAGCTTAAAATAAAGACACAGTCTTACAGCATGAATGCAAATATTTAGAACATAATACTTCTACTAATATTTCTTTGGCATGGAGAAGTAGTTCCCTGCCATTACTATAAAAGGTACATTTCTGTCCTCTTCCCAGCGTACCACAGAAAACATTTTCTGCCTCATATGAACTGCCCCAAATTATCTCTGATTATATACTACAGCTGGAAGATTAAAAGTTAAGTACTATTGACAGATGAGTGAGGGCAAGTAATACCATGTGGGAGCTGAGACACAGGAATGGAGGCAACAAACCCAGGCAATCAGATAATTCCGCAGGGTACCTGGCTGCCTGAACACTGCTGTAAGCACAGTGCTTGCCTGACGTATCCTAAGAACAGTTATTTTTCTTAAGGACAGTTATTTTTTAACTGCTGTCGTGCCATTTGCTTGTACAAAGGCAGAGTCAGTGTAGAATACAAAATTTTAGTATTTTCTCAAGATTGTACCAATTTATAGAATACATCAACACCTGCAGCTGAACAAACTGTCACTTCACTAGCATTGCAGATTGTGATGTCTTGAGATCACAGTCTTCATCTATACACTCATGACATTCATCAGTTAGGGTATGGGTCCATAAAACACAATGAATGCTTTTTCTGGCATTGGTGCTTCTCAGAGCCTTTGTGAGATGCTTCAAAACTGACAAAAAAATCCAAGCTAAAGTAGCTCACTGAAGGATCTGGTATATGCCATGGCCAGTGCAGAGTGGCAGTATGTGTCCCAGAAGCAAGTTGGAGAGAATCAGCCCCTTCAGCAACAGTGAACTAGTAGAATGCCAGTAAAATTGCAGCTAGAGGCCAGTGTTTTTCACTCTCCACTTACTATTTTAATAATCATTCCGGGTATCAGCATTTAGTATGTTTGTCTTGTTCCTTATTTTCCTGCAAGCCTCTGCAGTATGTTGCAGTTTCATACTTATGATATTGTAATTACATTTCTATAGAAGCAGGGATTCTGAGTTTATTTTTGCATGATCAAGGAGACATGTAGGAGACTTGGAACAGATTCATGGTCAAATCCAATTAATTAAATACCTTAATATTATAGTTTAAAAAGGCTGAGCAGATAAAGCATTCATATAAATACTGTTTGGCCTGTTGTGGGCTCTAAATCCAGAATTGCTTGATTAACATCTTTGATATCAGTAGTAATCTGCAGAGTGGGTACTCTACAGAAACAATGTAGGAAATGCAGGATGTGGACCTCCATGAACACCTAACATTGTTCTAAAAGCAACTAACCCTTTAGTCAAAGATTCCAGTTCTTACAGAACAGTCTCTAAAACCAATCAGCCTATTTCTCACACATATGTTTGCTGTATAGGAAAGATACTAAAGATAAAGGACTGGTCAGCACAGTCACATCCATTTCTTCAGTTCAGGCCAGCTGTGATTTAGTGCTAGCATTGCAAGTTACAACTGAGTAATTTGTGCTAATAATTTATGAAGGATTTGGAAGCAGGTCTCTGGGCTAGGGAATGAAATAAAAGCATATGTATTTTTAGAACACATCATATGGATCCCTTAACTTGAAGTTTGAATTTCAAATTAGAAAAATCTGTTACTAAACAATAAATATATCTCAACCAACTTAATAACGCTGCCATACAACTGTCTTTCTGCCTCTGAACTTACAGACAAGGAAACAATTAAAGAGGCTTATCCGCATATTTAAATCTCATCCTTAATTCTGTCTTTGATAAGATACTAGACTGCAATATTCCATACCTCATTAATGCCTGGGGTAATCGTAGGTGCAGCAATAAAAACAACAAAAGGAGCAAACTCTGCAGTTCTCAGGACCTTCAATGCCTGGGTGAAAAAAAATCAGACACTTTAGAAGAATCCCCCATCAATCAATGTGAAACAAATTTAGTCGCACAAGATATAAAATCATGATTTACCAACCCTGGTATTTGTTTTTAACTGAAGAAGAATCAAGACCTTCGTAATACAGACACTTGGCTTACTGCCTTATTTTACATTTTTGGTGGTTGAACTGTGTATTTAACCTTAATCTAAGTGAGTTTTCAAGACAATAAAAGTTTTAGCATTTTCAGAAAGGCTCCTCCCATACAGTCTCAAAGATTAAGAATTCCGTTTGCATTGAAACTGAATGATTAACAGGTAAAAAAATTTAATCGTGCCATAAATGGGGAGAAGAGCCAACTGTATTTTAGAATAAAAACTGATTAGAATATAATTTTTTCTACTATTTTTTTCTAAGTTTTTCTACCAACTCCTCTTCATTTTTATTCTCTGGACCAAATAACAATATGATGTGAGTGAAGTTTTTAAAAAGTGAGCAAAGCACCAATGCAATAAATGCAGCACCAATGCCCTGAACCAAACCTATACAGAAGAAAAAAATTATCATTAGAAGTTGACTCAGTCATAATTTACTGAGTGACACTCAGAGCTGCCACATGTAAAACTTTGGTACAGATCCAAGCTAGACTGAAGTACAGGAAAGGAAATAAACATACATCAGCTGAACTCAAATGGATGGACAAGATTTAGGCTAAAGGCCAGTCTTTTGCTCCTTCTACTTCGTGCATTTTCCAAAGTTTGTTTTCTTTTTAAAACAAGCAAACAAACAGACAACCCACAATCCATCCTTTTCCCAAGGTAAAGAAGTTTTCCTCTCTGCTGCTTGAAACTGACCTATGTATATTATCTATGCCAACATCCTCAAAACAGAGAGATAAATCCCATATATGAAAGTCAAGAAAACTCACATAACTAAGAATACCTAAGGGATAAAAGGCAAGTGGTGTAAGATAACTAGGAATAAGTCCACAGACAGGCTGGTCTTAATGAGCTAAGATGGATGCAAGAGGAAGCTAGTTAAGAAAGAGGTTTCTTATACACATGGTAGAGGAAGTGTACCAAAGGTGCCTGTTACCAAATGTAAATACATGCTAAGAAATATTAAAATGGCTTCTGAGAATTGTGATGTTTCTGAATAACGCAAGTTGAAAAGGTTTATCAATAGAGTTTGCTTTTATTAGCTGCTCCATTTCAAGTAAGTATAAATGCTTCTCTCCCTGAGAACTGTTAAACGTGAGATTTTATTTTTCAGAACAGCACCACACCAGAGTATTATGTGAACAGTCCTAAATAATTTAGTCAGATATCTTATTTCTGTTAAGAAATTCTTAAAGAATTTGAAGTTCCTGAATCTATTCACAAAAAAGAAAGAAGGCAGCAAATTTAAACAGCTAACACTGGTAACAATTTTAATTTATCTTTCCTCCCATTTCCTACAGGATTGTAGAATAACATAAGCATCATGTTCATCCATACTTATGTTTTTCCACTTAGCAAAACATACAAACACATCCCTGTGAATTGAAAGTCACGACTACCTGGATGTAACAAAGGAAACGTATCAGCATTTTCCACTGAAGATTTTATATAAGGAATGAACAATCTCTTAGTGTTTCTTTGGAGCCTGATTTTCCTTCCTGCCTTCTTCTGAAAAGTCTAATACCACAACACAGAAAGGAGTTTATGAAGTAACGACACTGATCTGCTCCCTGTGCAAGCAGGATTAATATCGGTGATCAACCACAAGTATTTCTGACCATGCTCAACAGTGATATGGAGCCACGAGTCAGTCAGGAGCAAGATTACCATCTATAACAGCATCAAAGAGAAATTTCTGAAATACCTAAAACATTACTCCTAGCAGGCAATGACAGTCACTTGTTTAGATACATTTCACTGGACCTGAGGCTAATAGAGTGAAAAGTTACACAGGAAGTAGATTTTCAAGCTACAGTGTTTGCATACCAAGCCAAAGTATTAACTTGTTTCTGCTATTTTTCTTCTAACCACATGATTACCAGAATTCTACTTCACAAATTGATACCTTGGTGGTCCAGGGATTTTTGTTTCATATATTGTGTATATATAACTATATATATATATATAAGCATGTATACTTATCTACTGTGCAATCAATAAAAATAAATGTATCCCAAGAAAATAAGTTTGATTTGTGATGAGTCCCATTTTCTCATTATTTACCTGAGGTTCTACATCAAGTATTGCAATTAGTCCCTGCTCATGGATCTTTCGTATTGTTTCCAGTTTTGTCCCATACATTGCATCCTCATGGCTGCCATATTCCAAATATTCATTGTTTGATATATCCTGCATCATTTGGTCATGTGATACAAAGTAGTAATTTTTCCCGTTCTCTTCATCTTTCTTTGGAGGTCGGGTTGTATCTGAAAATACAAAATATTTTTAGTAAAAAAGCAGTATTAGGCTTGTATATGGCATTTGGGCTTGTTTATCAATATTTCTTTGCTGAATGATGACCTGTCAAATCACACATAGAACCATGAAGCATGAGCTTGAAGGTAGGCAGAATGACAGAGGCTGGGAAAAGCAGGAAAATAAGGGATGTGGAAAAGGTAAACATGAAAAGGTAGCAGAGGAAAAACAGAACGCCATAAATAACCTTTACCTGGTCAAGACTATCAGATCCTATCAGCTGCTTTCAGTAGCAAAAAAGGCCAAATCCCAGAGTTTTTACAGTTTCTAATCAATTCAATTAACATCTCCATTTTACCCCAGGTGCCAGTACTGAGCCCAAACTTGTTCAGCATCTTCATTAAAGATGTGGATGATGGTGCATAGCGCACCCTCAGCAAGGATGCCAGTGTGATACAAAACTGGGAGGAGTGGCTGATAAACCAGAGAGTCCTGTTGCCATCCTGAGTGACCTTGACAGGCTGGAGAGACAGGTTGACAGGAACCTCATGAAACTCAACAAGGGGATGTGCCAAGTCCTGCTACTGGGAGTAACAACCCCATGCATTGGTACATGCAGGGGGCTGACCGGTTGGAAAGTGGCTATCCAGAAAAGGCCCTGAGGGGGGTCCTGGTAGACACTCAGCTGAACACGAGCCAGCAGTGTGCTCTCGTGGCAAAGAAGGGCTAAAGGTATCCTGGACTGCATTAGACAAAGTATTGGCGGGATGTGGAAGAAGGCAATTCCTTCCCTCTACTCAGCACTGGTAAGGCCACACCTGGAGTGCTTTGTCCAGCTCTGGGCTTCTCAGTACAAGAGACACATGGACTTACTGAAGAGAGTCCACTGAAGGGCTGTTATGGAAGTGGAGAATCTCTTCTATGCGGAAAGGCTGAGAAAACTGGGACTGTTCAGCATGGAGAAGACAAGGCTCAGGACGGTTATCATCAGTGAGTACAAATATCCAAAGTGAAAGTGTAAAGAAGGTGGAGGCAGTCTCTTTTCAGTCGTGCTCAATGATAGGACAAGAGGTAATGGGCACACACTAAAATATGTGAGCTTCCACTTGAATGTAAGGAAATACTTTTACACTCTGAGGGTGACTGAGCACTGACACAGGTTGACCAGAGGTGATGGAGTCTCCATCCTCAGAGATATTCAAAAGCCACCTTGAGATGGACCTGGGCAACCAGCTCTAGGCGGCCCTGCTTGAGCAGAGACAGGGATTGGACCAGATGCTTTCCAGAGACAGGGATCTCAGCCATTCTGTGCTTCTGTAGGCCATCTGCTTCTCTTTCCCACACAGGCATGCTGATATCCATTTGCTTCTCTTTCTTCTAGTATTCCCTCACAAACTGATTTTCTCTCATATTTTTCCACTATCATATTTATGTCAGTGACAAATCTCAAACATCACATCTCTTACCAATCTAATTGCATATCTTCCAAAAACCCTATCATAATTTCAAACAAGGTATCAAAGAATGGAGCTCATCTTCTGTTTTTAATTATATCTATTATTGTACTGAGGATTAATTAGCATATTTTAAAGATGAAAAGTTCTATAGATGTATTATAGATCATAGTTATTATTTTAAGGAATTCAAGAACAATGGATTATATAAACCATATAATATCACTATATTAGTCACTGCTGTCCTATATCTACTGAACTTATATACTCTTGTAGTTCCCCCACATCCTTCTCTTTTGTAAAAAAACTCTGTATTTTCCTTTTTTTTTTTTTTT
>NDXB01000482.1:125415-143601 GCA_002631895.1 Agapornis roseicollis | reverse complement strand
TTTTTTTTAAAAAAACTCTTTTTTTTCCTTTTTTTTTTTTTTTACTTAAATTTTTGTGAGGTTTTCTTGTTCAGTGTGAAAGTATAAGCCTAAAAAGTGGGTGAGGGCCTAATTACTTCTGGTCCAGAGAGATGAAAACTACTTGGCAATAACATATTTTGAATATATTGCTTCTGCAGACTTATGTGGTAAGAGATGTATGGCCTAATAATCCTTTTAATTAAATACTATTGTATGTGACATGATTTTTATAATCAGTTTTTCAGTAGGTACATATTTTCTTCATAAAGCACTCCTGAAACTTCCATACCCAACTTAAGGCCTATCTCAAAATATACCTACTCCTACCACAGTTTTGTAAAAGAATGCAGAAAATGCAGTAAAATCCATCCCTGAGAGTTGTAGAGAAAAAATTCAATTACCTAGAGTCCACTGATCAGGTTCCCATAATACTTAAAGGGTATATGATATATTTTATATGACCTATTTATACCACTAACAACAAACTAATTTGTCTCTTAAACACCAGCATAAAGTGCTAATTCAAATGCCCTAAATACCTGAAGTCTGAAATATACATATAGGAACTACTAGATATAACAGAGGAGTTAAAGGAGGCCATTGCTCTTCTGGAGTGGGTCTGGAGGTCAGGTGATGTCTAAAACAAGCATCTAAACATCATACTGACGTTTAAGCATCTGAATTTCATGCTGATTTGCAGTCTATGCTTTTTAGCCTTATGTAACCAGTGAAACAATTCCCATGCTACCACAGAGTGAGAAGGAACCTAGTATAGGCAGTCTAAGGCATGGTTGTCACAGTTTAGGTGAGTGTTTTAATAGGTATTTGAAGGTGAAGTCACTAGTTCAGCTTCTACCTCCTCACAGCAATACAGTTAGTACTTGAGAGAGACCGGGTGAAAAGTGTACTGTAAAGCATTTATTACTCTTTGTTTTAGTTCAATGAAATTGAAAGCATATTTGCTGGGTTACTATTCCCTTTCCCCCACATAATCTTGTCTGTATTGACAAGATTGTATATATATAATATATATAGGTACATTTTATTGAATACTCCTGGTACTGCACTTTTAAAGTGTCTAATCTAGGATATTAGTGTCTAGATATAGACACTAGTGTGACAAACAGTGCAGTTTAGCATTACTGCTGGGGTGATCCAAAGGCTCATGCTTTTGAAAGGGCTATTAGGTCTTTCTGTTTTCCATCTGCTGGCACTGGTCTTTGTGTAACTCCTTAGCAAGCAAGCCAGGGGAACCAGAATCAGCAGCCAACTAATCCTTTTCCATTTCCAAATAGGTGTGCAGGTAAGTTCTTAAAATAATATTTTTCAGCAACAACAAAATCCTCATTGGTAGCAAACCATGCGTGTGCCATTTTAGAGTAAAGCACTAACAAGGTATAAAGAAAATAAATTAATGCACAGTAGTCATCAGTGTCACTTCTGAGGCATGTATGGTGTTTCTGAAGCCAGCCTGAAACACAGCAGACAGATTAAGCTGCTGGAACACTCTTGTTTCAGAATGCCTAGTTTGAGGAAAAAGGGTGCATCTCCAAGAGATTATGTAGCAGGATATGCAGTTCCTGGATTGTATTGATAGAGGCTGTCATGAAAGAAAAACACCCCAGTGTTCTTCATAACAACCCACTTGTATACAGTAAAGTTAATTGAGTTTTCCTTCTTCTTATTATCATCTCTGGCAACTTGAAGCTATTTTAGTGTAATACCAGTCCTTAAGGCTAGGCTGTGAAAAGTAATGCAAAACATCCAGATAAGGTACACATTAAAGGTTTCCTCAAAATCCAGTCTATATTTCTTCTCATGGGAACTATCCACAGTTTTAAATGTCAAAGCTGTTCCAGTCTTACCTGAACTGTAAATATAAAATAGCACAAAGAAATAAAACCTGTTTCAACTTTCATTCTAAATTAACAAATCTTTGGGTTAGAGAAAGGTGTGCTTAACAAGAAGGTTTGTGAATATTAAAAAACATGTGTGGGGCTACTTACTACACTTCCCCCCGAAAAAAATAAAAGAAGAAATATACCCAGTCTTATCATAGTTCCCACCTTTAAGATAGGATTTATCTCAGCAGAACTGAACACACGTAGCAGTACAATAGGTGTGTTGTCAAGGATGATACAAAGAATTTTGCAGTACACACTGTACATTGCTACTTACGAGGAATGGGGTAAGCAAATCTGTCCGGGTGCTTTGTGATGAGTGTGTTTTTTATGTGTCTTCTTCCAACACCGTGTGCACCTAATCCACAACACAAAAATGAATGATAAATTTTCCACCAGAGAAGATTCAAAACTATGCTATTGTGTTCAGAATAATAACTCAGAATTACCTAGTAAGACTAGCGTTTTCCTTTTGAATGCTGGCAGTTTTACTACTTCTTCATACGTGACGAGATCTAATTGATCAAACACTAAAACACAAAAGAAACCCCAACAGGGATAAGAAGAAAAGGCATATTAAGGGTAATAATTAATTGTAGTGCAAATTATAATTTTAGCAAGTTTTAGATTTATAATACAAAGTGATGCATTATGGAAAATAAAAGCATTTCATTATGCAATTTTAACAAAATTGTTCATTAAAAAAAACTGCTAAAAACAATAAAAAAGGTACTGAAATGCTCAGGAGAGTTTGCATGTCCTTTCATGCAGTATTCAGCAGACCACAAAAACTAGCTAAAATGGCATGCCATTCATGTTTGCATTCCTAAGAAATTGCAGTACTAAAGAAAAATCAGTAGACAGTGACCAACATGAATACAATATGAGAACATCTATTTACACTAAAGATAGGAATATTTTCATAATCATGTTTTAACAAGATTTATGACAAATACATAGAGAAGAGTGTTAATACTTTGATGCATAGAGAAGAGTGTTAATACTTTGTGGCATTTATTCTTCAAAACTACCACCATATATTAATTGTAATTAGAGTTCTCTTTAAACACATGTGCCAGTTAAATGGACTCGTGACAGAATGAAGAATTCTAATGAAAAGTGATGGCATTACATAAAAGAACCTCCACCATATTTAGGGAAAAATTGTAAAAGTACAATTTCAGAATTTCAACTGCAGTTGAAATTGGATGAATTCCATCATGCCCATCAGCCTACTGCCAACTGCCAAGGTATACAAGGATTGACAGGCCAAGTTTTGTTCATTAAAACCAGCTTATTCCTCCTGTGCCCAGTAATACATCATCTTTGGTAATTCCTACAGAATTCTAATGAAAAAAGAAGCCAGGAGGCTGTTAAATACAGTTATAAAAATCACAGCAATCAGCAATTGTGAGCAGAATAATGAATGAGTTTTCAGTTCTGCATTTATGCATGCTATGAAAAGAAGGGAGGAGAGACTGCATCTAAAGTATGAGATCTCTGAGTGTTTCCAAGCCCTAAGCTGGTGTATTAACCTCAACTATATCCTATCCATCTTTTAGGATAAGTCCGGATATATCCCTCCCCCCTTTCCAAAACCCTGTAGGAAAGTAAAGGCGGAAGCTTTAGTTTGCTTGCTCCAGAAGTCTCCAGCCACCAAGATCAGCATTAAGACTGTGGAGTGTACCAGAAGGCACAGGCATTTTGTACAAAAGTCCCAGTTAAAGCAGCAAATGATTTAATTTAATGCATTTCTTTTTATAGGGCAGATTTTTCAATTCACTGGCAGTCTTTTTTACCAAAGAGAAAAGGTATAACTACTTCAATTTGGTCAAACTGTGGATCAAGCCAATTGACATACTCAGCTTTAAGACCTTGAAAATATACAGATACGAAAACTTCCTAATCCATTTGAAGCATTTTGAATTTCATCCTAAAGAATCTTTCAACCTTTCCCCAAATACTAAAAGGAAGAATTTAGTCATATTTTTCTTCTATTCCACACACAGAGAATTATTACTACAGTTCTTTTTGCAACTTCATAATATTTAAACTAATTAATAATTCCTTTAATATTAGAAAGGGCTAAAGATCTGCAACATGCAAAACGGTTTTACCGTTCTAACCATCTAGGCCTGCAAGTATCTTTTCCCATGGAAGAAAATAATTAAAACTGTGAATGCTCCATCCCTGGCAGTGTTCAAGGCCAGGTTGGATGAAGCCTTGGGTGGCATGGTTTAGTGTGAGGTGTCCCTGCCCATGGCGGGGGGGTTGGAACTAGATGATCTTAAGGTCCTTTCCAACCCTAACTATTGTATGATTCTAAAAAAATCAATCCTTTATTTTCTTCTTGAACAAAACCACAGCATGTTAGATAAACCCAACAAGAACAAACAACAGAAATGATACATATTAATGCCTTCATCACAAACTAGCAGCATGGAGAAGATGTGTCTCAGTCAACATGGATTTCACTAATGATTGTAGGGTTTTCAAATGCAAAAGAAAAATGATTAATTTTTTAATACACAAGATAAGGAATACAGGGCACATTTAAACACTGAAATTTAATGCTTCTGTGTTACTAGCTAATAAAGAAAAGGAGATCTTGAAAGGAAACAGTAAGAAGCAAATAAAGAGGCATTGTCACTTGACAGGTTACTTACATGCACAGAGGCCATTGGGAGTAAGACAGCATGAAAAATGTACAGGGGTCATTGAGATATGGCTTGTAATATATTAGTAAAATAAAAAGTATATGCACAAAATAAACTTTACCATGCAATAGTCTAAACACAAGGCAAATAAATCACATTAAAAAATGATAAACATATTTTATAAAAGCTTGGCAATTTTCTACATTATGCATAATATGAAGCAAAGTTCTACTATGTTATAAAGACTGTTATTTTATGAAGTCCTGCAATAACGCTTCAGTTAAATAAATAAAAAATTGTATCTAGATATCACTGCAGTATATCTCTAGATAAAAATGTCTGTGAGACTAATAATGAAAAATAGTTCTTTTTTTCCTGTGGGCTTTGGTTTAAAACTGACTTTACAATGATAAGATGCATGATTGTGAAACTGTCTCCTGAAAGACACAATACTTTAATATCAAGTATGGAGGAAAGAAAAACAGGATATTTTTCTTGTAAAGGAGAATATATTTGGATTTAATTGTGAAAAGTAAGTGAAATATGTTCCTCTACTTCACAAACTGTGATTGATTTGCAGAATAATTTAATTTCTAGTTCCAGTAATATCCCAATATATCACAGCAAAATCTTCACCCTGAAATCATTAGCTAGCCACACAGATCTTAGCTGACTATGGAGTATTGTACTAGATAATTTCTCAGTATCCCAGTTCAGTCTCATCCCTAAGACAAAAATAACATGGAAGTCCAAACAGATTACACACTGCTAAATGATTTACTGAATTTTATACTAAGACATAAGGGAAATAAATTCTACTTTATTGTAAGAGCAACATTTTGACATCTTGATTAGACTTCTCAGAGCTAAATTAATCATACTTATTCTGGATCTAACAGAAGATAGAATCTTGCTGTTATTCTGAGACAGATGCACTGATGGCTTGCAAAAGCCAGTGTTGCTGTATTTCTGTCTAACAATATCAGACATGATAAAAGTAGTTCAGAGAAGGCAAATTCAGTATCACCTTAGTTAAACTTAAGTGAGCACTGTAGTGTTTCTGTGAATCTCTTTATATCCTACATTTGGCATCATTCCCTGAAATATTACTGGCATCCCCCATAGTACCTCAAGGACACGAAGATCAATAAACATTTCTAAAGAAATCGTGATTGTAATCAGTGCTTTCATTAACCTTTTGACTTCTGAGGGGGAAAAGAAAGTGTCAGATGGTATTCAGAAGAGAACAGGGTTTTTTACTGTCATTATCATAATTTTTAACACTTATGTGTCAGGCATTGGAACAGGCTGCCCAGGGAAGTGGTGGAATTACTGTCACTGGAAGTGTTCAAAACCAGTGTAGATGAGGCCCTTAGTGACATGGTTTAGCGGTCAACTTGGCAGCACTGGAGTAACGGTTGGACTTGGTCTTTTCCAACCTAGTTGATTCTATGATTCCATGTTTCTAATTTTTGGCAAACACTGTGCTCTGATGTAAAGTAGCTAACAGCACTGATAGTGGCAAGCACTAAGGCAAGCAAATTGTGTGACTCAAAGTGCTGTCAACCTTCTCCAAAATGCACTCCCTACATGAAGACAGGGAAGTCTAGATTTACTTCCTTTCAGGGTTAGCCCCAGCTGGCAGCTGAGCATCACACAGCACACAGGGGTTTAACTGGTACAAAGTCTTTGAGCTAGTTTTGCTCCTGAAGTATTGCCGGCTCCTTCTCAGGCCATCCTCTTTCCTCCGCTTATTCCTTTGTAGCATGCTGTAGTTAGTCACTCTGACATTATTAACTATATACCTGCACTGTGAACTATATTAAGAAATGTATCTGCCTTAAAAAAAAAGAATCAATGTTTTTTTTTGTCAAGCAGTTCTTCAGTTAATCCAGTGAACAGCACAGGCAAAGTTATGTTGCCACAACTGAAGGGAGCAGCAGTGCTGTGGGAATGGATGCTGAAAGCAACCGATAAAACTTAAAAACCAGTACTGTCAAAGACTTCAGGTCATAAAATCCAATTCAATCCCAACATTTTTTGTTAAGGTAATAATTAGTAAAACATGGTTTAGTGCTACTGCAATGGGTGGAAATATTAAAACAAATATAATGTTAAAATAGCAAAAAGAAGTAAACAAGTTAAAGCTTCCAATCTGTACTTATAAAGGTTTTCAGGGTAACAAGTAATTTTATATTTAACTGTGAACACCTTAAATGTGATGGTGAATTAAGGACTATAAATAACAATTACTGTTCTTTGACTTTCTAAGAATTTATTTTCAAATTAGTTTTAAGGAAACATAAATTCTGTAGCACTGATAAATGGTGAGCTCTGATGCCACACAAAGATTGCACAGGTAAGAAGAAATGTGAAAACAGAGATTTATATTGTTTAATTGGTGCATATATAGCCTGTATTAGGATATATTGTGATGCATTTATGTTGTTGCTTGCCTCTCACTGATTAAGCTGTATGTTTAAATAACAAAGAAGCAGCAGCATAATAATGTAATGATAATTAGAATTTTACTTATATATTCCTGAGTACCTCATTAGGTTTACGTAACAGTGCCAGCTGAACAATTAGTGGCAAGGTTTAGATTGTAAAAAATATAACCTCTTAAAGATACTTGTGTCTTTTTTTTCTTACCTGCATTGTGCTTTGCCAAATACTTGTCTTTGTACTGCTTTTTTTTCTTTCCAAACCAAGTACAGCTGGCTTGTTGCTCCTGTTTGGTCTTCTCCATGGCAATACAAGCAACTCTCCTGGCATATGAAGGAGAAAATTTGTTTTAGTTGTAAGTAATGAGTTTTAAAAAGCCGCACAGAATGAATTAGAAAAATAAGACTTTTAATAGTACAAGAGCACAGTAAAACCTTTCGAACCCTTTTATTTTTTTAATGACTTAAACCCACTTTGATATAAGGAAAATCTTCTTAAGGACAGATAATTAAAGCTCACAGATCAAGTGAGCATGGGAGGAATGGTAGCTACTAAACTGGCTGTAGACACTTTGCAGCAGATTAGACTGGAAGTACATCAGGTCTGGAAAGACCACTATGGTCTAAATTAACTACACAGCAAGTTACGTTGTGGAACTGTTTTATGGTCAATCTTTAGGATGAAGTATTGCAGGTGTTCCTGTTGCAATGTGTACCAGTGTTCCCCTTGTGTCAGAGCTTGCAAGGGAAGTCTTCAGATAGAATATATAGTCTACCCCTGTATAGTCTACCTCTGTTTCTCTTCTAGTAAAGTCTCCTTTAGTCAGTCCAGGTGGCACAGGTGCTGTTAAATCCTTACAGCACTCAAATTCTTTTATGTAGTAAATCTCCATGAAATATTTTGGGCTATGTTTCCCACACTGATACACTTTCTTGAGTTACGACCGTGACTTTCACGGCCCAGTACTTGTTGCAGAGTTTGTGCTGATATACTTCAAATATTTACTAACCAGTTTCTGCAAGAAGTTGTTCAAAGGCTCTGCACTGCTTTTTTGGTACTCAGTGCCATTGCTGTGCATTGAATCTGTCATTCAGGAACCTTTACACTGTGATTTCTTTCTACTTTTTATCTTTCACAGGAAAAATGAAAAGGAGAGAAACCACAAAACTCCCACAATGACCTTTGTGCTTGATGCCTTGCTAACACCTTGTTCTTGCAGCACTTACGTGTAAGCACTACCAATGAAAACACTATTTAGAACCTAAAACAGAAATTAATTTGACCCCATTACATAAACAATTTGTATGTGGCGTTCAATCCTAGTTTCCTGTAGTATATCAGAAAGCACAATGTTTACTAACACAGGTGCTTGTTTTTGTAATGTAACCGCACATCTGATACTGCACGTAACCCTTACAGCTATGCATGGACAAGAAAAAAAGAAAATCGATGCCCCACGAACCGAAGCAATAGACACTTTTTTTTCCTGAAAAGAAAAATAATATAAAACCAAGCTACACAACAATGAAAAGCATGAAAGACAGAAATACAAACAAGGCCAAATTATTTTTTATAGAAAACTTAAAGTCATACCATTCTTGAAGCTCAGGAGAAGGAATAAGACCTGCAGTACCATTTTTTGAGTTTTCAAGTTTACCCTGCCACCAGTTATGATCATCTTTGCTAATGATTTGGATAATATCCCCAACTCGGAACCTGATGCCAGCTTCTTTGCAAGGAATGAGGTCATCCTTTGCTGGATCATATTCAAATTGTGCTCTTACATATATCTAAAAAAAAGAGTTTATAAAAGACACTGCGATATTATTACAGGTACAGTATTAAGTGTAACAGGTGAAGATTTGTTCTGTGCATGTAGCTACATATACTGTGTGCAACAAGCAAAGGAAGAAACAGAATGGCAAAAGCATGAGTGACTGAGTGATAGCTGAAAATGAAACAACCCCCCCAGCAAACAATGGAGACATATGATGTTATTTTGAAAGCAGTCTTCTACATACTGCAAAACCTGACGGCAAAAATGAACACGTGTAATAAACTGATAAGAGTCCTTTGAATCAATATTGACTATCATGAAATATTACAGACTATAAGCCAGAAGCTCACAGCTGAACTGTGTTGTACTTTCCAACTGAAGTCCCATGATTTAAAAATTTGTCTGACAGGAAATCTTACTGGAGAATATAAAGGATTTAGGCTACAGTACTGATCTTTACTATTTAGATTGGAAAATCAGTACTTTTATCTAAGACTTAACAGGAATTCCTCTGCTGCACCTACCACATACAGTTACTTGGGAGGAATCTGGGAATTCTCTGCATAGGTTTTTCAGCAAAAGTCTACTCACATATAAATAAAAACTAACAATTTGAGTAAGTTATTAGCTAAGGAACATTAACAGAAAGAATTCGGATTCTGTCTTGACAATTTAAAATAATATACCAATCCAATCCTTGCTTTGTAAGCTGGTGAGGTCTCGACTCTATAAAATAAAAATTGAAGTGATCTCTAGTTCTGGTTGCTAATTACAGCCCTGATGCATCCAAGGATCTTAAAACTGGAATTAAATGTCGTGTCCAATATGGGTAATTTCTACTGTGTATGATCTTCAAACATCATCCTATAGCATCTCAGACGGCCATGTTTATTCTGCTGATGATTTTCTTACTAAAAATTGACTGGATTAAAAAAAAAAAATTACATTGCAAAGTCATCTTTCATTTAAACTGCAACTAACACTTTTCAATTTTGCTCAAATTCTGCTTCAGAAAGAGCTGTAACTATGCACTGTTAGCGCTATTCTTGGCACTTAAAAAAGTGAATTTTTATAGTAGTCCAACCTGCAACCCAACCTATGAATAAATTAACATGTAATATATTAAATCTGACCCTTGTTCTGCTGTGCATTGAGTGTGTGAGCTCAAACAAACAACCCAACTTCTTCTAGTTACCTGAAAAATAGGATCTTTTGAAACCAATTACTTTTATGCAGCAATTGGCTTTCTATTGAGTAATCAGTAATGAGCCAATCTCTTATTTCCCCTCAGCCTTATCAAATATAGTTCTAGAAATGTAAGCAGTATTTTTACCATCTAGAAACTTCCTTGCTTTTCAAGTCCCTGCTCCAGTTTGAGCCATTACCCACCATATATTGGCAGTTCATGGAATGTAACAAGAGTTTTGTACAAATAGCAATAAATCTATTATCCAAGCCCCTACAGTCTTCAAGGATTACAAGCTACTAGAGAAATATGCTGGTTCAATGGGAAAAGACTCTTGAAAAAGAACAGGTAACTGTAAATGGTGTAAGTACAAGGAACACCATTATTTTGATGCTACCTTGAACAAAGTCTGTTCTTCTGGAAAATATGCCTTATGAGAGACAAATGAAAACCTAACAGCTTGGAAGGCTTTTAAGGTGGAAATCTCAGAAGACAACAGAAAGTTGAAAAAAACATATAGCTATAAGCTTTAAAAATGGGAAATCCACTCTTGTAATAGATATTTTAGCCAATTTAACCAGATGGTAATATAAAAAGATTTTCAAAGACAACAGATCATGTAGTTAATCAACTATTTTGAATGGAATTGCAACAGTTATGATTAAAACTGTTACTAGATAAAGAGGCTGAGTCTATGGTTCAAGATTCAGAAGCAGATTCTGGAAGGGTCATATATAAATGGAAAAATTACTGAAGATGAAATGTGTATCACTTGATGGTATGTGTTGATTTGGAGGCCGCAGTAAAAAAGAGTAAATCGTTAAAATTGCAAAAAGAATCATAGAAAATCCTCTGAAGAGCCCATAAGGGCTTTCCTGGAATTCTCTGGAGAGGGAAGATCTTTCTTTGCTCCGTGATGACATCTACTACCAACAGGTCAAGTTAAGGGAGTTTATTGAATCTAGGCCTTAGGACTGAAAATTTCAGAGGCTCTCTTCAGACTTACTGATCATTAATAGAAACTGACCTTACTGTTTTTCTTTGAAGAGCTTTGTTAATGACTAGTTGTAGGCCAACTTAAGCTTTAGAATCTTTGTCAGTACAATGTT
Source organism: Agapornis roseicollis (assembly GCA_002631895.1). Classification (NCBI taxonomy): domain Eukaryota; kingdom Metazoa; phylum Chordata; class Aves; order Psittaciformes; family Psittacidae; genus Agapornis; species Agapornis roseicollis. Next base: position 132,505 of record NDXB01000482.1, on the reverse strand, counting down.
TTAAAGTATTAGACATTTGCCTTACTTGTCTCCATTTCAGCCAAAATATAAAGTTGAGCTTTCCTCTAAGATTAAAATCTGCACAGGTCACTGCACAACAGTAAGTCTATTAACGCATTCTGAACTAAAACCACACCTCTAGTTAAATGTAGATTGATTTTGTAACTTTCACATATATGGACACACACACACACAAAGCTATTCTGAATTAGCCACAAACAAATGAGTTAAAAAGAAAAATGAAAAAACAACAACAACAAAAAAAAAACAACAACAAAAAATATTCCAGGCTTAAATGTTTTAGTCCAGCACATACAGAAAAAAACAAAAAGACAAGCAGGGATGTTCACTAGCAGCTAAGTTTACAAAAATTCCCACGGAGGATTCTATTCACCTGTCGTCCTTTTGGTTGTGTTGTCGATGGCAAGTCCTGCAGAATAAAGTCAACCCAGGAGAAGAAATTTTCATTTTACTTTTTAAGAGTATACAACACCATTTGTTAGTGTTTCATACTACAGTACAGTAAATGGTAAGTCGGACAAAAGTATAAAGTGTTGACCAATGTTTAGAAATATCTTTTTCCTTAAAGCAAAATCAAACCCAGGCTGTTTAGCAGCAAGCTGAAGAAAGCAGGTAAAAAGTTTAAGCAGATAGAGAATGTGCTTTTTAATAAATAATTCAGCATCTTCAACACAAAAGCACCAGCAAGTGAAAGAGGCTCTTTACGTGAATGCCTTTTCCACTTAATACTTAAGTCTTGTTTTTAAAAGAGAAGGATGGCTATTATGAATAGTAAAAACTTATTAAAAATGTATAATTTAAGTAATTGTGCTGAGGAATAAGATTATGACTATTAATCATGTTACAAATGAAATTTAATTTGCAACAATTTCTTAAATTTTTCAACTATTTCAATTCTTTTTTATTGTATTAAGCACTTTACCTTGTCGCAAATAATTTCTAATAGTCAAAAGAGTAGTCACTTGGTTTGGTTTTGTTTTTTGTTTAGCTAGTCCCATGAACTTCTTATATTGACAGCACTGATACTGAAGAAACTTGCATGTATCATTACTACATTGGTCCAAACGATGACAAATGATAAAACAGGACAAATTTTAACATAAATATACTTTAGAAAAACAGCAGATCAACAGCACCTTGCTACCTGAATACATATGGAACAGAAGTACTTTGTGTTAAAGATGTGATGATAACAGCTTGGTTTGTAGTGCAGTTTAAAGCCACTTCCTTTTGCTTTTCATATCCAGGCAAGGCTCATATTTCACAAAGTATGTGCACGTACCACAACAGCAGAGGGCACACCAATTCGTTAACTCAGATAGCGGAAACCAGTACACATTCCAGATGTCTCTCAAAACACAAAACTTAAAAGCTTCTAAAATATCTTGAAATACCAACTGCACAGTTACTCCTTCTTCAAACACTGCTTCCAAGTTCAGGATGGAAACAAAACTTCCACTTTAAACCCTTGCTCAGTTTTGAGGAAAAGGCTAACAATGATCTAAGGATGACTGAGTATCACATTACAGTTATTAAAATTTAATTTACTATATGGCTTTTAATGAGAAGAGTATGTTGGGAAAAAACCCTTAGAAAACAGAACATGGGGAATTACATATATAATAACCCTGGTTCTACCATCAGGACAAAATATTCCACTGACCACACAATAAGTATCACAGTAATGGCAGATGAGCACCAACAAAACTTTCACACTTTCTCTGTGTGGAACTGGAAATCTTACCGAAACAGAATTGTTAGTGCTGCTATGACCATTAGCTGGGGACTGTCTGGATGTAGAGGGGGAATCTCTCTGAAATAAGACACAAGGTTCATTAACAACACAACACTATCACAGGAACACAGATATATTTAAAAGAACAGTTACATCCACAGCCTTAAAACCATTTGCTTAGCTGCTTTATCTGTGAAAGTTTCTCCACTACAAACTCTGTAAGTCTGACAAGTTTTTCATAGTTTAAGATTCAGGTTTGACATCTTGATTTATCCTAGATACTGCCTTGGCTTTTTAATTTCTGAGTGTCTGGGACCTCTTAGATCTCATTGGCTGACAATGCTAAAGGCCATTGGTCATACAGGTGTCTTTGTCAGAGGTAATTACCACAATCACCTGAAAGTTATATGCTGAGCAACACATTGAATAGAATGAGGCACATGTTCCATTTTAAAGATGCTTCTGAATTTTCTTTCAGCTGTGTGGTGGTGGTGGTCAGTGTTGATCACTCTGTGACTTCTACTCTGTAAAATGAATCTCTCTCCAGTGCCTCAAAGACACTGAAGCTAACACCTGAGAAGGAAGCCGGATACTCTCTCTCCTCATCCATTTTACAGCACACTGAGGGTTTTTTCCTCCAACATTCTTTTAGGCTTGAATGTGTTAAACCTTGCCAAAATAAATCACTTTTAAAAAAAGCCACCTCTTACAACTCAAGACTCCAGTGTGGTCCTACACTTCAGTGAGGAGACAGCAGATGCAGAGTGCATGGAGAGAAATTCTACAGGAAGGATAATAGGAATTTTTGACTGGGTTTTGCAAAGGCAAATGAGTAACTTGCAAAGCAATCTTTTTCACATGCCATTTTGATTGTATGGTACTTAATTCCATAAGATCACGTAACTGAGCCACCTCTTCAGGAAATAAAATAATTCACTCATACACTCACGTCAAAGGTCAATTTAGGAATGTCTGGTCATTTTGCATAATGTCAAGGTTAGCAGAAAAAAAGGACTAGAACATTCTTCAAAGAAAACAAAGTTATCTCTGTCACATTTTGTCAATACAAAGTGCCCTTTGTGAAGAAATTTAAACCCAGAACTGGAGCTAAATTGTTCATGCACCGAAGTAAGGGTTTTCTATTAATATTCTTGAGCTTAGACTAATTACATGATAGCACTCATAGCTATCTTAAAGCACCAAAAAAATAATAATGACAGGCCATACTTCATCTCTCTTGCTACCTGTATGCTCGATGTACAACAACCTCATTTAGGACTTCAGCGCTTTTTTGTGGACTCACTAAATATGATTTCACAGAAAGTTCAATGTGCAGTTGTCTAGATACTTGCTTTCATTTTCACACAGCTGAGGACAGATCTGACAATATTACGGCTCTAAAATCATTGTGGTTCAAAGTATGTAGGTTTGTATACTTCTGCTACAGGCATAAGAACAAAATACTCCTTTGTTCCCCACAACTATTTGCAACATACAATAACAGACTGGGGGAAATCAGCTGTAATCCTATCTACAAAATCACTCCAGTATAACAGATTTAAAAGGTTCAAATGAGACCAAATAAATAAGTTATTCATTACTGGAAAAAAAAACCAACAAAACCCCAAAAGCCTAAAGGAATCATTATTCTGATTCTTTTTTGGCTGCAGAATTATCAGCATCATCTTTGTCAGACAGCAGCTAGGAGATACTTTTTTCAAAAAGAGCAAGTGGCTTCCTTCATTTACAAGAAGAGGTTTTGCTCGCTATGCAATTCTGTCTCTGCTGTTCTCTCACTTTCAAGAGGGGAAAAATTGATTTTATCTTTTTTTCTTCTTATTCTTTTTTTTAACCTCATTTGTTATGTTCTGCTGGTCAGCGACGGTTTAGCAAGGGAAAGCTTTGGAAAGTGCTGCAAGCACCCAAGTAATCTGGAGCAAAACAAGTTTAAAGTAATGTAGAGAACGCCACTATTTCTGGACTCCTGAAGGCTTCTCCCTTTGAAGGAAATTTTCTTGGTTTGAGAATGTTTTGATTTGTATTCCTCCAGCAATTCTCAACAGAATACAGGATACTACTCAAAACAACTGTTCCTCATAACATACTGAGGAAAATGCACATTTTAAGTGCTATTGGTGATTTCAGTACTAACTGTAAGAGATTAATCTATCAAGCTAGCCAAGAGGCATATGTACAACTTTTAAATAATTAGGCAGTTCAGCCTTGATTTCAAAGGCATTAAGATTCTTAATTTCCTAAGTATCAGACTCAAAAGTTAAAACTGCATTGTGCACACTATATGAAACAAATCAGTCAGTAGAGAGATTCCTGTAGAATGCTAGGACTGCTTAGGACAGGACTGGAAAACTTCAGTTGTGGTTGTGAGTTTGTTTCTCCACTATATCAGAAAAAGCCTCGGTTTTCCTGGTGAGAAGAGCAGAAACACTTGGAGGACCCAACAATTCTGAGTACTGCAGAAGTGTTAGTGTAGTTCTGCGATAACTTGACTAGAGGGAGACTTTTCAGGATTCTGAACATACATTTCCATTTCAGACTTGCGTGAGGAACCTGCCTGGCAGTAGTTTTAATACAAATGTAAAAAAGCTTTAAGACTATAGAAGTCTTTTAATCTGAGCACTAGCAGAAACATTGCAAGACTAAAGGAAAAAATCCATGGTGGTTATCACCACCAGATATTTAAAATATCATATATATGTAAAGGCATTTCTTCTTAATGAAACAGCTGAAGTGTTTCACAAAAATGATCTGAAATGATTTTTGGTTTGTAAAAAAAAAAAAAAAAAAAAAAATAAAAAGGCAATTCCCTTACCATTCTCACATATCTGACACTATAAAAGGTTACTTGGAGTGCTTTGTCAGTACAAAGTAAAAATGCAAATGTAGCTGAAGCAAAATGCTTACTCAGGTGGATAAAACTGAAACAGCAAATCCAGTCATCAGCAGTAAGAAGACTATGTTGCAATAATTACTTAAGTTCATATTTGTGTAACCCTGATTTCCTGGGTATCTGAAGCAGAAAGCATCCTGGTCACTGTGTTATGACAGTGTCTGAGTAATTCAGGTCATTTGCCACACCAGTGGCTAAACAGGTCATCTCAGAGCAGATCAGCCAATCAAATCTTTATACAAGGGATTTCATAAGTATTATGTATTCAAGCAAAATCTGCTCCATTAAATACAAGGCCTGATAATTGAATGGAAGGAGTAGGTGCAGGAAAAGCCACAAATCCCTAAGAAACTTTAAATTATTGAGTTGAGAATCTGGAAACTGCCTAGTGACACTGAAGTGCCATTACATACTATAGGGACAAGACTTCCTAGATATGCAAAACTGGTTTAATATTTAGAAAATACCACTAGAACACTTCTCTTAAATGCCTACAAAAGAAGAAAAATATGGCAAGCGAAATGTAATTCTCAATTATTTAAAAAAAACCCAACATCCTCTGCCCCCCCTCTATACCTTTGTGTATAGAAGCCTATAGACAGATTCTATGTAAAAGGCAGATCAACTGTGATTCTACTAATATTTAGTCTTTCTTATTCAAGATGTATTGCAATCCAATGACATGCTCATGGTAGGAGACTCAAAAATCCCCAGTTATCACACTTCTTGCGGTAAAACTATACTATGTGTGCACCAGTCTGTGACTGAAGTGGGGAGGGTGAGGCAGGATGGGACACCAAACACAAATTTATACTAAAATATTGCAAAAAAATACCTTAACTAATAAGATTATACTAACAAAGACTCAATATCTCTGAATTTATCCTGCTAGACAGTATGCAAAGCAGGCTTTCTGTGTCTTAGTAAAGTGTTTCAACACTCATTTTTAGTCTTTATCAATGGTTAAGAATTTGATTCATCATTGGAATCACAATCCTGAAGAATTCCATAAAACAATGAAAAAGTTTTGTTCCAAAGGACCAGTGATGCTTTAATAAGGTGATCTAAAAATGTTGGCTTTTTGTGTACACTTGTAACAGATGAAAAAATAGCTAAAGTCATAGTGTGGCTGAGCAGGTGGCACAGATTCAGCCACCTCTGATTACATGAATGCTAAATGCCACAAAGTGTGGTAATGAGACATGCTTCCCCTACCCCGTATTTGATCACACACTTCTAGTTTTACCTTTTTTTTTTCAAAAGGAAGGTAAGAGTCCCTGTGAAATAAAGTCATGAAGAACCTAAGGACACAAAGCTAAGGAAAAGAGGACCGGCTACTACTAAAATGACACCTAATGGTATTAATTAAAAACTTCATGCTGAATTATTTTTTCCAAATAATCATCTTCCCAGCAGGTCTATAGCTTCATCAGTTTCTGTATTTAAATACTGGGAAGCAAGATACCTTTTATTATTACTATTTACTGCGCAAAAGTCAATATGTAAATTTGTCAGCACATTCTAGAATTTCTATTTTTTTTTCTAAAGCTTTTGCATTTCACGAAAATCTTTTGCTTTTGTATTTGTATCTTTTAAGAAAATCAGCCTCATAGGTGAAAATTTGTCAAACCTTCTATCCCTTAAACCTTTTAGTTCTTTGTGCTTCTATCAGAAGCACAGAAGGCAACCAAAAGGCCGTAATTTTGTTCCTACAAACAGATTGTTCTGATAATCACAATAGCAGTTTGTGTGTGTTCTAGCATCTGCTAAGACACAAAAACAATTTGGATGAAATCACAGCTCTAATTAAGATAAGGTGCTTGACTTCAACAGGGACTGTGTTTCACTCCCAGAATTCTAATTCGGGAGCTGTTTGCGCAGTTAAGCATGTGGCACAGAAAGACTGGCATCACCTACCTACTGCATATGCCATCTGTATGCTTAAACTGGAAATGTACTCTGAAGTAGCATTTTCTAGAATTTAATTCCCTTCACTTGCAATCTGGAACATAACTTCGTGAGCAGAAGGGAATTAAATGTTACTGTCCACAAACCATAATACCAAGTTTCTAGTTCAACAAGAACTCACTCTAAATCTGTTTTTCTTCTGTAATGACAACACCATTTTTTCATGGAAACATAATATTAAGCCACATGTAACTGTTACAGACAACCATCACAAATTTACCTCAACAGGGTCATACAGAAACAAATTCTTCAATTAACCCTTAACAGCCCAAAGCAGTAAAATAACGTTTAGTACCTAAAAAAACGATTGTTCCTCAGCTTAGGAACTTTAATAGACTTCCTGGAGAGTAAGTTTAAATGGTAATTTATTTTAAAGGGGCTTAAGGGGCTTCCTAAGTGCAAGAGTTGAGGATCCCCTTTCCTTTTATTTTTTTCTCTTTTTTTTTTTTTTTTTTTTT
>NDXB01000482.1:54605-125311 GCA_002631895.1 Agapornis roseicollis | reverse complement strand
TTAAGGGGCTTCCTAAGTGCAAGAGTTGAGGATCCCCTTTCCTTTTTTTTTTTTTTTTTTTTTTTTTTTTTTTTTTTTTCTTAAAAGAAGGCTGTAAAGAGTTAGTTAAGGTGCTGACGAGATGAACATGAAGGCAGGGCTGAGTAGGTAGGTGGGACCTACTCATGTTCCGTTATCTTTGTTGTAAAATTGGTGTGCGTGATCTAACAGGACAGGCAGAAACAATTTCCCAGAAAGCAGTAACATTCAGCCATCAGCAGGCAGTTAGTTACAGGACTGAGGAAGAAATGGGATGGTTCATTAAATTCATTACCTCACAGGATGAAGATTGCGTGCGATAACTTGGCACAATCTTAAAGGTAATACTTCCACGCATTTCCCTCTGCAAAAAGAGAAGCACTTCTTTAAAGACTAAGATACTGAAGATAGAATCTCCAAATCACTAACGTTTGGAAGGAAAGCATCGTAGTTTGAGAGCAGCAGTATGTTTTGCTAAAATGCAAGGGCTAATTTGTCATATCACTTATGGACACTTATAAACAAACATTTAAATTTCCTCTCATTCATCTAAAAGATAAATAAACTTTGTTAGTTTGTTAGCCTGAACAGATTTCGAATGCCTAGAACCTAGAGCTGTGTTTTATGGTGAGAGATTCAGAGATGTGTAGGTTTCTTCCATGTCAATCTTTTCTTTGTAACTATACTAAAGTGACATTTTCTTCCCTTTCATCATATATTTTAAATAGCAAAAGCATATTCACAGTATCTGAAAAGCTGCATGTAACTCTACTAAACGTAGAAATGTGAGAAATAGCCTTTCCTCAAAACAGAACATGCTAGTTTGCATTTACTATGGTGTAAGAATATTCATAACAAGTAGTAACTGCAGAGTAGCAGCAGATTGTGGCAGCATACTTGCTCAGTCATATTTTCTCAAATGACAGTTTGAATATAAGTGTCACCAAACGTCTGACAACTGCAGGACTTGATCTGGGCAGAAAGGTAAGCGGATCACTTCAAGTAATCTTGGAGTTTTTTCCCTTTCTCTCTGTCTGGCTTATCGTGAGCTAAAAAAAAACCAACAGAATGCTATTTGCTTGGACTCACTTAGGTTTGTCTATATGGTTCTGGACACAACTAAAGGATTAGTGATATCATCCAAGATCCCAAGGTGTGGGCTGCATACAGAAGAAATTCGCAAGTTATGGAATATCAAGCTTTACTAGCAAGGCACAAGAATGAGTTTTCCTGCAAAAAGACAAGACTGAGCTCAAAATACGTTGTATTTTTCTTTCTTTTTTTTTTTTTTCTTTTGTACATCACTAACTATCAACCACAATAGTTACAAATTGAAAGAAGGGATGTTCCAGCTGCACATAAAGAATGTATTTTTTCTCCATGATGATAATCAGTATTGCAACAGTTTGCCTAAAGAGGCACCTGTCCTGTCAAATTTCTGTGTTTTGATATTTTCAAGGCTTAATCTCACAAAGCCCTGAGCAACCTGGGCTGCATTCAATGTTGAGACTGCTCTGTGCAGGAGATTGCACTGGAGACCTTCGAGGTTACTTGCCACTTGAATGGTTCTACGATTTATTGCCCTTGTATCTGTGTAACAAGTATATCAATAGTCAAGAAAAGCTTATTTTTTCTCAGTATACTCAGTGACTACACTTGATGTGGACTGAAGATTTAAAACAAGGGCATGAAGTTTACAGACTATGTTGGGATGAGTAACAGGAAGAAAGCAGTATTTTTTTCCTGTTATGTCCACCAGAGAAAAGAAATGAAACTTCTGCATTTCAAAGTAAACTCAGACATTAGAAAAACCTTTCTGAAACACAGAAGAGTTGTACACTAAAGTCAGCTGCCTGGAGAGTTTGGGGAACATCCATTACTCAAGATTCTTTTTAAGAGCTGGTCAGATGTACATGTCTCAGGAATGAATTGGTATCAATGATCTTATCGCTGGGACTACTAAACTGAATAAATAAAATGGCAACTGGAGGTGCCTTCCACCATTCCTGGGTATGAGGTGCAAAAAACTCACTTCATTAAAAAACAGGGGAGAGCCTGTATAAGGTCTTCACAGCTGAACACAGGAAGACTTTGTGCTACATACATTTGTAGACTATCAAGAAGAAAAGAAAAAAGGATTTTGTAAAGAACATGAAAATGATTTCAGGCACTTACAAGCATTTTTTGTAGTTGTTCTACAGTTTGATTTGCCACACTGATTCCATTTATTTCTCGGATCTCATCCCCTACGTGGAGCGTACCTGTGGGGTTAATGAAACACACAATCACCTCAAACATGTTTTACAAAATGAGATAATAGTAAGACAGTACTAATATTCATAAAAAGGCATAAATATGAAACAACACTAAAATAAGGACATCAGTAGCTATTACGAATCTGTCTGGGCAATCAATGCACCAGCATGAGATGTGCAGGCACCCTATAAACTACATGTGAAAGATGTAAAGTCCCTCATATAAGGACACTGCAAACCCCCTCACATTGAAAAGAAAGTTACATGCAAATAGTCAGCTGGAAATGTTCAACAGAGATATTCAAGCAGTATTTTATCAGATGACTACTTAATGCAGTTTGGTTTCTGGACACAACATTATCTGCCAGACTGCTGTATTTTTCATTTCTCTGATTTTGATATACCTTAGTTACAGTATGCATTTTCTGTATGTACAGTTAAATTCAGCTTGAATGTGAATGACTGCTGTGACTACCTACAATGTCAGATGATGAAACAAATATCTACTTATCTTAGGCAAGTCATAAACTGACCTGTTGAGGCTGGGATGGCAATGGCATGCTACAACATAGCTCTAAGACACTACAAAAGCTAAACAAGGAGAGGGCAGTGAATGAATTAGTCATCTTTAGGAATAAAAGCAACCTCGGAGGTTCTTTTCGGATTATAATTTCTGACTTGAGTAGCTCAAGCCCACCCAATTCTCTATCAGTTCTCAAAAAAAACTTCAATGGTTTATTATTAGCAAGAAATGTTTTTTGTATATGAATCATAGTATCAACTAGGTTGGAAAAGACCTTTAAGATCATCAACTCCAACCTTTACCTCCATCCTGCCAAATACACCGCTAAATCATGTTACTATGGTCCTCATCTACACAGTTTTTGAACACCTCTAGGGATGGTGATTCCATCACTTCCCTGGGAAGCCTGTTGCAATGCCCTTTCAGTGATGTTTTTCCTGATATCCAGTCTAAACCTTCCCTGGCGCAGCTTGAGACCATTACTTCTTGTCCTATCATTTGTTACTTGGGAAAAGAGACCAGCCACTTCCTTGCTATGTCCTTCTTTGTGTAGTTGTAGAGAGTGATAAGGTCCCCACTAAGCCTTCTCTCCTCCAGGCTAAACAACCCCAGGTTCCTCAGCTGCTTCTCAGTGGACTCCAGATGCTTCACCAGCTTTGTCCTTTTCTCTGGACCCACTCCAGCACCTCAGNTTGTTACTTGGGAAAAGAGACCAGCCATTTCCTCGCTCCATCCTCCTTTCAGGTAGTTATAGAAAGCAAAAAGGTTCCCCTTGAGCCTTCTCCACATTAAAAACACGAGTTCTGGACCCACTCCAGCACCTCAATATCTCTCTTGCAGTGAGGGGCCCAGAACTGAATACAGTATTTGAGGTGCAGCCTCACCAGTACAGGGGGATGATCACTGCCATGGTCCTGCTGGCTGCACTATTGCTGATACAGCCCAGGATGCCATTGGCCCTATTGGCTGCCTGGGCACAAGCTGGCTCATGTTCAGCAGCTCTCAGTCAGCACCTTCAGGTCTTTTTCCACCAGGCAGCTTTCCAGCCACTCTTTCTCAAATATGACGAGACCATTTACTTCACATACATTTCTTCCTACTATATAATTTAAATAATTTGTCCAAGTACCCTTTTCTAAATACTATACCTAATACAATTGCTGTACCTAATATAATTAATCTTATTTGGAAAACTAGCAACTGTTAAACTGTTCCTAAACTAAAACATACATACAGTAAATTACTTGATAAACGTTAATCAACTTGAATCCTGAAAAATCCTTAAAATCCTTTCCTGAACCAAACTAATCAAGTTTTTCCAAAGAATACCATGCAAGTACAACTTTCAGCTGAACAAATATATGAAAAGTAAACTGTGTTCCTGCTAAACACAAGCACCACCTAAAAGAGAACAATCCTGAAAAGCTCTGTCCTATGATTTCCTTTGGATTCTCTTCTGCAAAACAGAAGCTCACTTGGCAGTACTACAGAGAGTGCCCGAAGTTCACAAAAACTCCTGGTACTCTCAAGAGTAAGTCCTTCAGCCACACTGAATGCTCCAAACAACTGTTTAGGAACTGATCTGATGATAGTGAAATTTTAAAAAAGGACTCATCACAATGTTTATCACAATTAACAGTTTACTGAATGTGAGCGCAACAGTCCTGCATCTGAATTTCAAACCAATCTAGTTCACATCTAGATTATTAGTGACCAAACCTCTAGTAAAACACTGTGGAAGTTCATTTCTTTTCACGCTTTCTCAGGAAGCCATTAAATACCCAATTCTTAAAAAATATTCTAAATAAATGAGGCTTTCCTTTGACTGTATCATGCCAAAATTAAACTGCGTTTGAATTGAGTGTAATTGTTATTAAACAACAATACTGAATAATACTGCCCTGGAACAGTATTAAGATTCTTTAGCATTATTCAAAACAAAAATCTGATAGGATTAAATGTTAGAATGAGAATCAGACTCAGTAATATCCCTGTATCAAATTATTTCAACAGGGCACTTAAAATAAATTCCCTCTTCTGGAGCATTTCCCATTTCTGTTATTCTGACAAAAGTGAATATTGTTCTGTTTGTGCCTGGAATGGAGCAGTATACATAAAAATTGGAACTAAAGCATGGATATTAGGGACTGTAGTGACAGGACAAGGGGTAATGGGTTCAAACTTAAACAGGAGAGGTTTAGATTGGATATAAGGAAGAAATTCTTTCCTGTTACGGTGGTGAGGCACTGGAATGGGTTGCCCAGGGAGGTTGTGAGTGCTCCATCCCTGGCAGTGTTCAAGGCCAGGTTGAACAGAGCCTTGGGTGGCATGGTTTAGTGTGAGTTGTCCCTGCTTATGGCAGGGGGGGGTTGGAACTAGATGATCTTAAGGTCCTTTCCAACCCTAATTATTCTATGATTCTATGATATTTAATAGCAGATGGTCATTCTGTTTTGGGGAGTGGATGAGCTAGGAAACCATAAGAAGACATTCTCAGTCTCAGGGAAGAGGCTATTATTATTCTGTAGAAACTTTATACTTTTCATAAATATTCTTGTTGGAAAAGAGTATTCTTGACATCTTTTAATAATGGGGGTTCTGTACCATTTGTAGCTCTCATGATACCTTTGATTAGCCATCTAATTTTGGTTGCTTTTGGTTCCTTTTCTATTGACAGTGCAGTGTTTCTTTAGAACTTTAACTATTCATGACTTATTGATGTATAACTAATTTGTAACAATAAAGAATGGATGTATTTCTGGAACAAATTATTTCCTTCTTTGTCTTTGCAAACCAGAGTGAAGACAGTTTCAGGAAGTGCGTGCTGTTGCTCTGCATAGAAGTAGGAGAAATCCTACCCTATTAGGAACAGCACAGAACAAATTCTTCGGAAACATGTTTTGTAGCCAAAAGGAAATTCCATAGCTGAGAAGTGAAAGGCTGTGAACATATAATCATATTTTCACCAAGTCCTCATGTAGGCTTTGTCAGACTTGAAGAAACATTGTCAGAGGTATCAGTGTTTTAAAAATTAGTTTGAGATTTACATTAAAACTCTTTGAGAATGTAGCATAGACGATGTACAACTGCTGGTTTTCTGGTGAGGATAAGTGGCCAGCCAGTAAATCCTCTCTCTTATTTGGAAATTTTTTAAAATGCCACATTGGGACCTCTTCTTAAATGCATCTTAAGAATGGTTTCACATTTAAGCACATATGCTCCAAAACCAATCAGCAGTAAAAAAAAATGGGTTAAGGTACTGAGCGCTACTGAGAACTCAGGCTATATGCAGATCCCCTGAAAATAATGTTTACAGTGTAAGTATTCTAAAAAGAATCCACAGGTAAAAACTGAATGGACAACTGAGCTAAGTTAAGGTACAGACACAAAAGTGAAAGCCAAGACATAATTAAAAGCCTGAAATCTAAGGTACCTTCATGTACTTGTCCTACAAGAGCAGAAAGGTCAACAAAAAGACAATTTTTAATGGCTGAAACTATCCTCTGGTGGGTGCAAGTAGATAGCACCTTTACAAGCCCATCTTCCCACTTTAACCTTTTGAATGGACACAACTATATTCAGCAGTACTGGGTAGAGCTGGCACAGAGATAGAAGGCAGACACTACAGCAGCTACGTTTTTGTGATTGGGAATTATGCAGTTTGTATTTAATATTGCTAGACCTGAACTTCCACAGTTCCAGTAACCCTCCCAGTAGATCTGTTATCTAGTCATTGGTGTTATGCTCTGGCAGTTGTCCATACAGAAGGAGAGGAGAAACAACAACATATCCCCCTCTCCCACCCTCTCCTCCCCAAATAAAAACCACAGACCTTGTCAATAGGATTCAAAGACATGTTGTGCTCAAAATCACTGCGAACTTGTATTTATATTGTTCTATTCAGTAATAATGTTCTAAATTTAGGTATGTTGAATGAAGCAGTGAATGAAAGCATCTAGAGCACTAACAAAAATAGAAACATGCAGAAGAGCTACCTTAAGTACAGCACACATAAAACAGGTTAAGATTCCTAGAAGGCCTACATAAAACACAGTGGGCCCTCATCTCAAAATGCAAACTGGAAAGTGACAAAGGTGGTCATCCAGACTCCATCTGATAGAGGTACACTACTATGGAATAGTAGCAATCAAAATGAGGAGTACAACCATTACACAGTTTGTACAAAATTATTTAAGTAACTGTGATTGAAGCCTAAGCTAATAATGACAAGTAATTACCTTGCCGGTGGATCATTCCTCCGTGCATAATTCTTGCCACAATGCAATGGTTCAGCTCATTCATTTTTAAAGTGATTCCCTAGAAAGAAAAAGAAAAAAAAAGAAAAAAGCTTGAAGGCAGGGTATATATCCTAAGGTTATGATAAAAACTTTGCCACTCACTTATATATGAGCAATGAAAACAAATACTCTTTATTAAGTGGAGATGCAATACTTTAATGCATGAGCATTCTGGTTTGTTAAAGATGTAATTCTGTATTACAGTGCAAAGTGCCAGTTTAGTTAAAAGCCTAATCTGCTGCAAGTACTGCAAGGTCGTTTTTAAACAAAACCAGCAGCAGTATGAACGCATACATAGCATTTTAAATGAAGTATATATACAGGAGAATAAGTGTCTACAATGGCTGATGAACTATACCAGTTATACCAGCAACCCCACTTCAAGGTGCAGAAAATACCATTAAAATCATTATAATACTGATCTTTACCAACACAGAATCAAGAATAATACTGAGGTGTCCTCCATACCATTGGTTCATCTGTGTTCTTCTGGAACTGCACCAGTCGAACTCGTGTTACATTCTCCATATCCATATCACCGTTGGCGCTTTCTGGAGAATCCCCGTTTAGGTATGGAGAGGTGGGAGGAGGTGTAACTCTCAGCGCTTCATCACTGTAAACTTCATGTGCCACTACATCATGAGTTTGAAGTAAGGCCTAGAGGAGATTACAGCAACAAAATATCAGATTTTCATAATCTCTGATGCCAACCACTCATTTTTTATAAGTATTTTTGAAGCTTTTTAGAAATTAAAGGAAATCCAAGATATTTGTGCCTGTCTATATAGGAACTTTCCCCGTAAAGAAAGTTTAAGATAAACTTCGGCAGACTGCAAATGTGTATACACAACCCTAGCCTTTAAAATCTGCATGGGCAAACCTGATTTTCTACTGTAGATGTCTCAATAAGAATGATGCTGCTTCCCTTTTCCCCATCTTCTGCAAGGTGTCAGAATTAAGACATTTTTATTTATGTGCTTAGACACAGAATTGGGAAGCTACCTTTCTGAGCAAACTGTTCTATAGTGATTACCCTAATAAGATGGAAAGCTATTCAGATCCTATGGTATTTTATTCTAATTAAGACAGGCTGTGCATCACTTTTGTTGAAAGAATGAAATACTGGGATTTTTGTTATTTACCAGCATAATCACTTCCATATTCTCCCCTTCCTCCAGAGCACAGACCCAGCAGAACCACATTGCATTCAGAATGCCTGATAAAAATTAGCATCTAAACCAATAAACTGCTCAAATAGTACTTTGTTGGTTTTATTCTGTTTCTTAATGTAAAGAATGGTACAGCGCATATTGATTAAATGCCATTTCTTATCTGCATTCAACTCTTAATGAGTATATTATAGCAAACTTGCTTCTGTCCAAAAGCTAGATATGATTTATATGTGAACATGCTAGTTCTACTGACTCATCAAGCACCAGACATAGATCCTGCTTTTATACCCAAATTGTCATGTTTCTCAGATAGGGATTGATAAATCAAACCTAGCTCTTGCAGTATCTCCACAACAGTGGACATATCAGTGACCACTGCAGTTAGAACCATGTATATTATAGGTCATATCTTGTTATTTTTCATCTAAATGCTCATAGCTCTTAACTTACAAAACCCACCAATATTGCAAGGCTTTAGATTGACATCTAGAATTAATTTTGGCAGAGAAATCTGACTCTGCAACATCTTAGTCTTAAATTAAAAGGTTGAAGTAGAACTTGAACTGAAAAAAAGTGATAAGATATGTATTTCTAAAGTAGAATTCAAGGGAGAAATGGGGGTTTCATGGCCTCTGCAAAATCCTGAATTTGTCCCCAAGGTAGGAATTCTAAAGTGTACCATATTATAAATGGTAATTTCATAAACAGTTTAAGTTCCCTTTCCTCAAATCAGTTTCAAACTATAGTTTGAAATTCAGCACTATAATGATGGAATGGAATTCCCTAAATTAGCAAGGCTCTGCCCACATTCCTTCCTGTTTTTCTAGCGTTTCAACCCCACCCACACAAACACTGCTTTTAGTTAAATGCTAACCTGTATCTGCATTTTCTGTTTTCACCTTATTTTGTCAACCGCTAAGCTCAAATTTACAATTCCTCTGCATTAGTCTCTACTACTAGAGCAACATTTTGTATTAGAAATCTGGACCATACATGTAACCTAAATCACTTTAATTAAATGAATTCTTAATTTGATTTTTTTTTCATTGGGTGTAAACTTATGTGTGAATACTCCTACATAGGTTTAGAGATTTAGCTTAATTCTCATTCTAGCATCTGAAAACTGTTTGCAGTTGTTCCAGATAAGATAAGAGCAGCTGTGTGCAAACATGCATTAGCTCTGGCCATTACAAGAAATATCCACTCCAGGAGTGAGTGTGGTCTTGGCTTTTCGTGCAAGTGTTTTTTAACAGAGCAGGATAATCTTCTATGCTTCCTTCAGCTCAATCTATTCAAAGCTACCCAACTTCATGTACCTGCCTGTACCTGTTATACTCTCCATGCTTCAACATTACATTTTTTATGTAATTCAGGGCCTTGCATTTGTTTCACATCACATATTTGCCTTGCTTTATGCTATATTTTTAGCAATAATATACACTTTGTAGGAGGTTAAAGTATGGTAGTTTGAACTTTTCTAAAGGTTCATAACGATACTAGATTATTTCTGAATGTGTTAACAAAAATTAACACAAATTCAGAAACACCAAATATTGAAGTACAGCAAACTCAGTTTAAATATTGAAAACCTTTAATATAAAGACTGCTGTTGGACTTAAAGATACTAATTTTCTGTTAAGTTTGATAATATAGATTTTTTTCCTTTCTCCTTTTCATTTGCGAAACATCATAATCCTGCTGAAAATTAGTCTGGTGAGAACAACTGCTTTCTATTATATTGTAGGATCATTGTCTGTAAAGAACAGCGTAGGAATGCACATGATGATGGTTAAAACTTCAATATGTAATTAAGTAAAGTTCTCCCAGTACAGCAAGCATTTCAGTTGCTGCCACATACTAAACACACACAATAGAACCTTTTGCAAATAAACCTGGCACATTTAAAAACTAGTTGTGTAATGGAATAAAAGCTCCTTGAACACAACAAATGAGGTACTTGATAATCTTTTAAAGAATTCTTAAATTAAGTATCCGCTGGAAGATCTCTATGCAAAATTTACATATGTTCGTTTAAATTAAAATGTTAAGCATGTACAGACTAAATCAATAATTCACTCCTGTACCCATGAGGCACCCAAGGATAAACCAAAACTAAAACAACAAGAAACCTTGAACTTGAAGATCTTGGTGCCAGTAAGTGTACCTACAAATGCTTTATTTGCTTTGGTTTTGTAAAGGCCTATACATAGTCTAAACCACTAACACTGTGTTTAAGCACACGATTCAGACTACACTCCATTGTCTTCTGACCAGGTATACACATCAGATAACAACATGAACAACAGTAAAATACAATGCTATCATACGGGTGATAATACATATGATCCTACTAATTACACCTTATTGCTTCAGTCCCCATGCTTCAGCCTCTGGTTAGCAACTTACTAACCAGAGTATTGTTCTGTACAGTGTTTGGTAAACACACTGAGTGTAGGCTGACAATACTGTTTAATAAAATTATTTCCTTTCGTAATAGTATCTATTTTAAAGGCTTCGGCTCTGAAAGAAAGTTTAGAATGATACAGAAGAACAACTTTGTAAGGTCTGCAACCTTATAAGAGGTGTATCCAGAATCAGGACTGGGAATGATGGGAGAGGATGGGATTGCATCTGATATCTGGACACTCTTTGGTCTTTGGTGTCTGCACCTTATATCCTTCCTAACCTGGACTGGGTGTTTGTTCCCTTGCTCCTTCTGGCTTTGGCAGCATTTAAGTTGTCCCTAAATCTTTTTGCTAAATGGATCATTGTTTTTCTTGGAGCAGTTTTCTACTAGTTTGGCACAGTACAGTACCAAAGTGTAGTGCAAGGGAGAGGATGAAACATGAAGAGAGGGGATGTGACTACATCAACTAGCAGTTTAGCTTGGGATGACACAGACCAACTTACTGAAACTATTCCACAGCAAAAATACTCATTATGGATTTGCATCTTATTCCATATAAAAAAACCCCACCCCAACTTTTTATAAAATTGCAGCAAAAGAATTCTCACAGATGGTTTTATGTTTAGGAAGATATCAGGTGGAAATAGAGATACCTGTAAAAGATTATTTCCAGCTCACTTTTCCTATTGCTTCATTTGATACATAATTTTTTTATATGCCACAATCATTTCTATTGATGCCTACTCTGAAAATAATTCAATACTTAAAAAATGGTCTTTCTCCACAGTGCCTAATGTTTTAGCAACACTGTGTGGTAACTATGCAAAGAAAAAAGATAAATCAAATGAATGTAGAGCACCAGACAGTATTATTCTTGGGTTTTCTACGTCTCCCCTTTTTTTTTTCCTAAATATTTCTTACAATGCAGCTAAGTACCATTCCACCTTGTTTTATGTTCCATTTCAAACAAGTATTCCTGTCAAATATTCAACCAGATTTGTTACAGACTTCAGGACAGGTATCATCTCCAGGCAGTAGCATATCTGTGTTGCTAAGTACAACATAAAAAGCCAATGTCTGCATTAGCAATTAGCATAATTAAACAGGAATGAATCAGCAAGTAAAACAATTGGGTTAGTTAGGATGTGATGTACACATTGAACATGTTGCAGAAAAGATTACTTCTGACCAGCTTCTATCTTGCCCTGTGGACTGAATGCCCATCAGATGCTGCATTACACTGGCTTCTGGAGTACATCTTTGAATTTTATTTTAGCTGAAAGGAGTCTAGTTTGCATGCTCTGGGGCCTTTACATGATACAAGCCAAAGCACTATAAGGTAACAATCAGGAGATTCACTTCAAAACACACTCCTACTCTGATTTTAAGTACTAAAATAAATGCACCCAAGGCTACAGTGGCCAAAAAAAGAACACACTGGGACATGCAGCTATCCAGATTTAATCTTATACCTGAATATGAGGTTTGTTTCAGCTCACTCTTTCCTGGAAATTAGGTTTATCCTTCAGACTTACTGTAATTCAGCTTTCAGGTGAGCAAATTCCACAAAGCCCCCTGCAATAACCCTTGTGTGAGGAAAAGTCAAATCCATGATTTTAAACTGACAATAGTACAGCAGATTTAAGCAAGCACTTTTATTTCTGAATTTATTAACTTCACCCACAGCGTAAACAGAAGAACTCTTTTAAGTAGTTTGAAAAGACTGGGCTTCACTAACTTGAATCAAATTATTAAGCAGTCACATCCCAGAACTTAGGACAATTACTACTGACAAACCAGGTTTGTGAAATAGACGCAGTAGGAATTGGTATGTAACTAGACTGTAGAAACTATTGATTTATCATAAAATAGTGTTGAATAAACACTTATTTCACAAAGAAGTAATTCACCTTTATCCTAACGAGACCTTGGAAGAAAGAAAAATGAAGATCCCAGTTCTGCCTATGCAAATCCAAAAGGATTTGCTCTTCTTTCTAAGTGCAACACAGCTCCCTTAAAGACAGGGAAATTGTTCCATAATTAGATTATTCCAAACTGTTGACAGTTTTCAGCACAGTAATAAGGACCAATGGTAGTAGTGACAGTAACTATTTTGCCAGACCAGCAGAAATATTTATGAATAGGTATATTGTATCATATGCAGTTTCATCACTTGCAGATTTTAGGGAGAAATTACTGAACTTAAGTTTTCTATTGTAAAGTATATTATAAAAAATAAACCCAAGAATAGTGGCATTTGCTTACCATGAAATGAGGTTGTGTTAAAATACGCTTTAGCTCCTTTGCATCATTATTCTCTGGGTAACATGAAATTTCTTCCAATACCTGAAAAATAAGCAGGAGAAAGTCCCACGATAACCTTCTTTTAAATAATGCTATTAATCAAACAAATGAAAACCCTCACTGATCAGTCAGAATATCTATAAGAATACACAAAAGAATATTTTTGACAGGAGAGCACTTAGGAGAATGTGCTCCCCCCCCTCCCCAAGAGAATAAAATACCTCGTTTTGATTTTCTTTCTGAGAGAGATTAAAGCAGAAATTTGAAAGAAACAGTTACTCTTTTTTCAATTGAAAGTATTCCTCAACAGCTAAATATATGCAACCAGAAAGGAAACACATATCACCACCACCAGTTGCTACTTTCACGCACAATCTCAACTTATTAAAATGATAAGTTTAAAAGCAGAATTAAAAAGACTCATAAAGCCTTCTCCCACAAACTAGATGTTTAAGTCATCAAGTGTAGGTGTAGTCCATCTGCTATCTCACCTCCAAGCTCCAGATTTTGTAAAATCGGAGCCATACTTCAACTTATCACCGGGGGAAGGAAGAGGAAGTAAATAAGCTTTAACCCATTTGCCTGCAACCTGATTATTACAGCTTTATTTTCACATGCAACTACTTGGAAAACAAAAGCAGAGTAATTTACTTCTGAAAGCATCTTTCAGGGTTAACTTACAGAAAAATTTGCAGAATAGGATTTCAGGGTCTCTAGCAGTGTGACTTCAGTTACTATACACTGTTTTAAAGTCTTCCTGTTTATTCTGTTTTAACAGAACTATTAAACAGTGTTTCCCTTTGACACTACCCTCAAGAACTGTACTTACTTATACTGATAATAGACAATACAGCAATTTTTGCTTTTACTACTTGTAATAAATAAACAAAATACTGTCTGTCAGGTATACTTACGAACATCTGTGTCTATTATCTTTGGTCAAATGGGCCACCATCATTGCATTTCTAGGTCTGCTCTTCTTAGAACTACCTATGATAAACTTAGTTTTCGAATTTAAGGAGCTGATACCTAGAAATGTACATTTATGCAACTTAAATAAGCAACAGCAGAATTCAGAAAGAACTCAGATAATGCAACAACATATGTATTGATATCTTAATGAAGAAAAAAATGTTTCACTTGAAATAGAATCAAACTTTCAAAGTAAGAAAAAAAAATATTTTAAAGCCATTACCTCTTTGGCTCTCTGTACAGCATCACTTGGAGGATTCCTGATTTGTGGTGAAGATTTTGTGTTTATTTTATCATAAAGCTGAAATAACAGGAAAACAAACCTTTGAAATCATATGCTACTTTACATAAAATAATGATGATTGCTAACAATAGCCTGCTTATGTTACCAAAATTAAGATGACTGTTAAACTGCATGAGTCACAGATGTTTTATATACAAAATCTAGCAGCTCAGGGTTTTGGCTTTTAATTTTTAAACATTTCCAGATTTGAAGAGTGCCATAGATTCAGAGTTCATAGGATGACATGGGAAAGTTCAAGAGGTTAAGGGATTCTGCAAACCTCCCATGCTTTTTCCACAGATTTACAGAAACCATAGTATTCTACTAGAAGTGATCCTATGAATCTCAAATAAATGCTGTGAGCTGTACTTTCTGCTTATAAAATCAAATTATTCTGCATATCGTGCTTGTCTCAATAAATCAAAGCATCAAACATTCTGAACAGTAATTTAAATAAACCTCAGAATATGGGAAAATGCTCTTGAAGACAGAAGGGTACAAAAGCCAAAATCTTGTAAGAGCAAATCAAAACTTGTCAAGAAGGAGTGCTCACAAAAACCAAACAAACCAGCACCCTTATTTTTACTAGGATTTCCTATTGGACAGAAGAATGCCAAACTATTTAAATAGGAAGTTGTAAAACTTCCAGGTTAATTATTTGTTTTGAAAAAACTTTTAAAACCCCGTAACTATGCAGAATACAACAGCAGAAAGATCTGTCTTCAGTTTCAAATTAGAGGTAGATGTTACAGGCTTTCTTTAATACAAACCTAAAAGACTGTGTATGTTTTAAAGGAATATATGATACTTAAGAAAAAAAAGACACAAATAACTATTTTTAGGATATTAGAGAATTTTTTTATCACAGCGAGAGTGGTGAAACTCTGCAACAAGTTGCCCAGGGAAGTTGTGGAGTCTCTCAACTTTGGAAATACCCGACTGAAATTCAAAACAGTGTACATTAAAAAAGATTCAAAATACACAAGGGATTCTTAACACCTTTGGCATTCCTAACATTGTAAATGATGAGTTGATAACAACCCCCCATTCAGGCTGTTCAGCAAGGATTGCTCAAAAGCTTGCTTGGAGAAGCTTACAGCTGCATGGGTTGGCTGAGGACAACCTCGGGTATTTGAAAAAGGGAATCTTGTCACGCTGCAGAAGTGCTCTCTTGTATTTCTCGTGTGAAATACTATTCTGTTTTAGAAGGAATGCAAATTGCAATAAATGCAATCCAATAGCATCATCATAATTTTCCTTGTGTTCTCTAGCAATCTATCCCACATGCTGAACATTTCAAGTCCATATGCAAATAAATAAATAGGAAAAATAGAAAAGTCAAGCTAAATCAATTTCTTCCACATCCAACAACTTCACCTTGTGCTGCCAAAATACTTATCAGTTTAAGCAGCATTGACCACTGGTGAAGACTTTAAATTACAAGCTTTCTGCTACCTTGTAGTTCAGGAGATATTTTAGCTGTGTACACAACTATTTGTTTTTTCCTTTTCTTAAATAAGTAAACAAAACATACCTGAGCTTCAACAACTCCAAACTGTTAAGCATCACATTCATACAGCTGTTAAGAAACTGCATTAAGTACTGCATACTAAGTGCAGTAGGAGCTGATACCCAACATGAATACTATTGAGTGTATTTTTCGAAGAGTCACACATACATCCTGTTTAATGAAAGTGTAGAAATCACAGAAAAGACTAATGAAATCACGTAGGAGTTAGCACAAAAATATCTTTATTAGTTATTCTAGCAATTGTTTAAAAGGTAAGTTGCTGAAGTTGTGGATGACTCAAATTGCAGTTATTGTGATTCAAAAGAACCAGCAGTTTACAGAAACAATTTTTTTCTCACTATCATGGGAGAGTTATCTTCTGAGACTAGGAAGGAGGCAGAAAGGAAAGTAGAAAGCAGTGCCACTAAGAATGTTTGGAAAAAAATCAAGGCACAGTTCAGACTAAACAAGGGTGCATTTATTTTCTCATGCTGAGGCATGGCACTTACATTTCATCTTCCAGGAATGCTACTTACAGAGATTTAGTTCCAAAGCATCAAACTATTAGGAGGGACTCTGACAGTACTTAAAAGAAAAACCTTCATATTTGCATTAAGGCCTAGAGCCTATATATTACCCAAGACACAGGATCCATTCATTGTTTCTGGAGGTAGAAGACAGCCTCAGAAAGGAAGACATCAGAAAGGATGTATTTTTAGTAGCTTCCCTAGCACAAGCAGATCTCTTCTAGAGAATCTTATTGGGTACTTTACCTTCAAAGCTTTTTACAGTAGAAGGCACTCATTCTGGTGTCTAATAGAAACGCTACATAAACAGCCTACACCACATTACATTTACCCTGAGTATAATGTGTTTTTCTCTAAAGTTCTGTCCAACCTTAACTCTAAAAAGCAAGAAGGAAACAAAACACACAACAAATCGGAAAAGAAACTTGGAACCTCTCCAACTTAAAATGCATATTTAAATGGTGAATTCCTAATTAAAACATGGCATGGTTGAAATGGCATACTCTAATTCAAATTAGTTCACGAAGTTTTTAGCTTACAACCAAGACATACCTTTAAAAACACAGGAAGCAATAGTAAGTAAACCCAGAAACAAAGGAAGTATTAGTACCTCTTAGTATTTGCTTAATATTTCAATTTTTTTCAAGATACCATTTCAGCAATGCTGTCACAGAATTTTTTGGGCACTAAAATAAATCTAATTCTAAACTGTCTTGTTTGGTTGGTATGGGCTCATATAAACAGAAGGACACATCCAGGATATTATTCTGTATCTCTCATTTCCAATTTTAGTAATTGTACGTGCAATCTGGACAGAATTTTTTAGCATTATGTGATGAACCCTATTTTAAAAAACTCATTAACAATAATTAGTCTTTATTGGTTACAGAAGATTACTAGAAGCTTTCTGTCAGATCACAGCAGAATCTGGCAAGAGGAGCATAGCTTATGCTATGCATTAATGCACCAGAACTGGTGAGCAGTCCCTACTTTATTTGCAATCTTTGAAAAAAAAAAAGATTGTTCTGCAATACTTTTCAAGTAACTTTGCACTTGAGCAACAGCCGTAGCAGGAGCAAATAAGAAAAAGAAACGTGTAACTCTATAATTTGACTCTGAAGGCATTTGAATTTAGGGGTTTCATTTTGACACATTAAGAATAGTATTTGTTCCTCTAGACATAAGAACCTAACACACCTTTAAATGAATGTTTTACAAAATGTTTAAGAAAACTGTGAATGAAACCTTTTATTTTCCAGCAAATAACGCTGCCCCTCACCCCAACAGCCCAACCTCCAAGAATTTCACTCAGCAATAAGCTGAAAATGTCTAATAATAATTAACAGTAATTGTAAAATGCCACAGCAGTTGTAATAGTTAGAATTTCAAGACTTCCAAATATTTTCCTTCTCAGTCTCACTTCTCAGCACCAATTCTGCATTTGCTACACAGAAAATCAGAAAAAGAGCTTGCTATAGAAAAGTTTAACGATCACAACAGATATCTTAACAAAACCTGATATAACAAACTTCAATTGACATTACAGCTAATTAATAGACTAAAACTACTTCTTAAAAAGACACATTTTGCTTAAGTTTTGAATGCTAGAACACAAACAGTATGAAGAGAATACCCACAAGAAGTCAAGTGGTGTCACTATCAGTTGCCCAGCTTCGTAGCAGTTGTCTTCTATCTGTATAAAGGGAACTGGTTTCTTCTGATGTTTAAAAGCAGACAGCCCAAAGCCTAATCCACAATCAGGCAGTCGAGACAAAACAACAAACTCGTCTCTTCTGACTAGTTTTTCAGATGTGCAGAAATTCCTTTTTAACTGTTTCCTGTAAGAGGAGTCATAATACTGCCCAAACACAACCCCCATTCAATGTCACACTGAAAAACTTGGATGCATCACAACTAGGAGAAATGTAGCCTCACTGTCTGGTCAAATCTTGAATGCAATCAAAGCTAGATCACACAGTGAAATCAGCAAGTATTTTATCCAAAATCTTGAAGTTACTGTGATGCAAAAGAGAAACTTTTGTTAAAACAAGGGCTACTGAACTGCTAGAGCATAAAATCCATGATCTTTCAACACAAACACATGTTTTTTTGAGGATTCCATTCTAATTCAGACATAGATACTGGGTTGACAAACTCAAAGTATTTAATTCTCCAAATTGAAGCATCTAAAAATAATCATTAAAACATGTAATTACATATTTGATTTTTGATTTCTGAACAATATAAGTATATACAATACAGTGAGACTAGAGGACTGTTTTGCATCACTTTTAGGCTTTGTACCATCTAAAAATTCTTGGGTGGAGGTGCTGCCCCTTGCACAGCAACATTTACTAACAAATAGGCTTGTTGCTCTGTTACCTTTCACAGATCCCTATCATGGTTCTCCATTTACTCCAGAGGTTTCATGTGCTGCAAGTCTGAAAGAAATCCATGATCTACTGAATGAAATAATATTCACGAACAGCAATATCGAAGAAGTGCTAAAATTAAAAAGCCAATTAGATAATTGATAGACCACCTCATTCTTTCTTCTCCAAGTTCTGTTTCATTTCTCCTTCTGTGTGTAAAATGTTGTAACCTTCCTATGGGTGCCTCCTTCCCTGGGATTCTACGCCTTTATCCCTGAAGATAACAATTCTTACTGAAAACAACACTGAGTAACAAGGTCACAGTCAGCAGGGGCTTTATCTTCAACTTTGTTTAAAGACAGTTTGTTCATTTAAATCTCCTGTTTTTCACTGTTAAGGTCTGTGTCTGAAGCTCTCTGTTGCCATTTTAGCATCAGTGACCTAACATTCCTGTATAATGCATGCTATAGTTCTACAACACACAGTATAATCATATCTTGTATGAAAGTCTGAAACTTCTTTAAGACTATTTTCTAGACTGTAAAGCATTACAGGTTTCAGCTCTCCACAGCTTCAAACTTCTTTGTGTAATACACTTAATCATAGCAGTACGATCAACTTTTGCATTCAAATTCCTTACATTGTGAAATGCTGTGCAATGAAACCGTGAACAAAGCTAACTCAACAGAAAGCTTCAGGAAGTAGTGAATCTACTAAAATGAAGTCTCCCTGACACAGTATTCATAGAACAAGAAAGTCTGAAGCAGTACATTAATTCTGTCTGAACAGACAAATACTTGCTTCTGTCATACCACAGAACTGACAGCTGCCATCACTACAACTTGTTAGTTCAGGCACTCAGACTTTCAGTAACCCTGACAGAGGTTATGTTAATTTGAAATACTCAATTTCTTTCTACATCTTCACATTGATGCAACATATGAATTATCTTTTATGCAAAAAAAAATTCTTACAGTAGCAAAGAGAACTCTGAACTTCACTGATTATTTATGTGATAGAACTGAAATATGCATACTCTTGATTTTTAGAGGAACACTTATCTGCAAAATGTAGGCCAACTGTAATTTGCTTTTAGAAGTCATCTGCATTCTTACATATTTGTAATGTGTTACTTGTAGAATAGAGTTACACTCGCTGCTATCTGTGCTAGAAATGAACCAGATTTCCTTATGTCTTTACCTAAAACAACATGTAAGAAAAAATTATGCCAGGTAAAGTCAATCCATGATATGGAATTTAAACTTCAAACTGCTTCCTTTGTTTTTGGAACCATCCCACACTTGGGCTTCTTCACTTTTTTAAATCAAGAACTTAACTTTTTGGGGGAAGAAGAGAAGAGAGGAAACTCACCTAAACCGAGCCAAATATTTTTCTTTGTGTATTAGTACAATTCCCTCTGCACACAACTGCAAATAATAAACACTGCAGGAGCAGCATCTCAGTAAAGCACAAGTGATCCAGGTTCATTCTACTGAGGGTGAATATAAATTAAAGGACAGAAGGTGACAGATACATTATCTGTCTGATGAAGGTGGACCCTGAAAAATCACATTGTCTTTTTAGAGGGGAAACACATCCACTCAAATCCAAAGAAGTGCACAGCCAAAGAACTGTGTATGCATTGCCTCCATAGTAATACAAGGGTTAAAAAGAAACCCAGAAAGAAATTGTTCTTATTGCCTTCACAGGGTCTGTGTATTAGTAGCAATTTGGTTACTTGACAGTAACTTTGTTTCTGCTGAGACAGTTAATTTTCTTCCTAGTAGCTGGTGCAGTGCTATGTTTTTGACTTTAGTCTCAGAACAATGCTGATAACACACCAATGTTTTAGTTGCTAAGTAGTGCTTACTCTAAATCAAGTACTTCTCAGTGTCCCATGCTCTGCCATTGAAGAGCTGCATAAGTAGCCAAGTGGAAGCACAGCCAGGAAACCTAACCCAAATGAGCCAAAGGGGTGTTCCATACCATAGTATGTCATGCTCCATATAGAAATTGGGCAGATTTAGCCAGCAGCTGCCAATCATCCCTGACAGTGTTCAAGGCCAGGTTGGATGAAGCCTTGGGTGACATGGTTTAGTGTGAGGTGTCCCTGCTTATGGCAGGGGGGTTGTAACTAGATGATCTTAAGGTCCTTTCCAACCCTAACTATTCTATGATTCTACGATTGTTGCTAGAGGATGGGTTGGGCATTGGTCAATGGGTGGTGAGCAACTGTATTGTGCACCACTTGGGTTTCATTCCTCTCTTTTTCCTATTATTATTGTTATTATATTTTACTTTATTTCAAGTATTAACCTACTCTTATCTCAACCTGCAGGTTTTACCTTTTTCTGATTTTCCCCCTTCCCCTGCCCCTACCTGCCCTTGCTAAAAGCCCCTGTCCAGCTTTCTTGTTGGCCCCTTTAGGCACTGGAAGCTTCTTCTTCTCTAGGCTGAACAAGGCCAGCTCTCTCAGCCTGTCTCCAAAGAAGAGGTGCTCCAGNTTTTTTTTCCCCCCCCCCCCCCCCCCCCCCCCCCCCACTGGGTGGCAGGTAAGGTCGTGGTGAAGTAAGTGAGCAGCTGCATGATACTTAGCTGCCGGGGGGTTAAACTGTGACAGACAGTTGGAAGGAAATCATACAGCCCTTTGCCAGTGTTGGCAACAGGCAAAGATGCCAAGTGGTATTACATATGTTACCACTCAATATTTTATCACCCAAATCTTGCATTGAAAGGTTAAGGTATATTTTTTTTCATTTTGTTATGTAGCTAAATGTTGGGATATCTGTTGTATCTATCTTTTGATCAAAAACTTCAAGAAGTGAAAATGTGTTCAAGTTTAAATTCTCTCAATAGGTTACAATCCTGTTGTGAACCGTGGGGAAATCACACAAAGTTCAATCTGAAACCAAGACTACACAAATCTGTGCAGCTCAATACTCTAAATTCACTGTGCTTACATATGTGGGTGTAGCCATTTTTAACTGTAGTTCTTATACTGCTGGTTTGGACAAGCAGCAATTTTAGCTTTTAAAATGATAAAGGAAATATTTATACTTCTGCATCATACTTGGCACATTGTTTTTAACAGTCTTCAACAGAAAGTAAAACATTTTCACAGTGTTCTAAATCAATCTTAGATCTAATTTTATTTTTTTAAACTGATAGAGTTAAAAGCAGATTCAAAGACACATGCTTATGCTGGTTTAGACCTCATAGTCACGTGTCAAGATGTTCAGTAGTATCTGACTTGTATGTTCTGTATCTTTGCAAGGGACTAACTTATAACCTTCAGCCTACATGAGCTATGAAGAGATTTTAGCTCTGTTGTAAAACACATACCTTTTTAACAGAAACTACCGTGTGCTATACACTTACCCTGTAAACTGAAATTCTTCACACTTCAGAGGTAAAAGCGCTAAGGACAATATTCTTACAGAACAAACTGCAGGGTGTGTGTGGGTTTTTTCCATAATCTTCCTTTTAAATTGTGCCAAGAAGGTGATTCTTTTTATTTTTTAATTGTGTCATAGATGTACCAATAATGAACCATTACATTACTCTTCACAATCACACAGGACATTATTTCCTTCTATTGCATTTCATGTGCTCCAAATACCTCATTCATGTAAGGAATTCCAGTATCTGGCATTATATTTCACTATAAATTAGTACTCTAGTAATTTATTGCATATTTTAAGAAAAAGACTATATTAATAATCATAATAAAAATTCTATTGGCTGTAAGTGCTGCAGTTCTCAACAAGTGATAGCAGATGTTAAAAGACTCGCCAGACAGTACATGCACATAGCTTGCCAAAGAGGAAGAGGTTGCAATTAAGTGAAATCCTAGATCATATGTGATACATGTAGGTAAACATATGTTCTCTCAAATTAGAATGTGTGGTAAGCAAAACCTGGTATTGAATAACCTTAAATGAATACACAGTATACTTTAAAAATCATAGTGACAAAACAAAACTACTTAGATTTAAATAGACTGGCTAAGATGTTTTCCTACCTCCTTAGAGGAGGTGAGAACTCTTCAGTTTCTGCTGCCATGAGCTGATTGCAGATATCCAGGATACCCTTCAGTTCTCCATTCGCACTACAAGACATCTTCAGTATGCCATCTAATCTTTTTTCTGTTTTGAGGAACTTTGCCAATCCCTCCAGCCAATTTTTCTTGGGGTGTGTGTATGTGTGTGGGAACTCCATTCCTACATCATGAACCAGATTTTTCTCTGTTCACATAGCAAAAAACTTACTTCTTTTATCTTTCCAAAAGAAGCTAAAGACTAGAACGAGATAAAGGTACTGCTTTGCACATCGCAGCACCAAGAAAATTAGCACAGCAACACAATAAATTCAGTGGTCACAATAAAAAAAACTACCCCACTCTCATTATGGAATGTAGCAGAAGTACTGTTGCACTTCTGTTGTACTACTACTTGTTGTAGGCTTCAATTGTTATTTCACAAGGTACTTTAACGTATTTGTAATATCAAGGACACAATTTTTTTTGCTGCATCAGGTACCTAACTGAAGCTGACCTCAACAAAACCAAGGCAAACCACCTTTTAAAGATGGTTGGTTAAACCACCAAGCAGCTGGTCAGACAAAAGCAAGCATTAAAGACATTGAAGTGCTGGATCATGTCCAAAGAACAGCAGCAAGGCTGGTGAAAGGTTTGGAGCACAGCTCTTATGAGAACTGGAGGTAACTAGAGTTGTTTAGCCTGGAGAAAAGAGGCTCAAGGAGAGACCTTATCTCTCTCTACAGCCACATGAAAGGAGGTTGCACTGAGGTGGGTCTCAGTCCCTTCTCCCAGCTAACAAGCAAGACAAGAGGAAATGGCTTCGAGTTGTGCCAGGGGAGGCTTTGTTTGGATATTAGATAAAATTTCTTCCCTGTAAGGGTTGTCAAGCACTGGAACAGGCTGTCCAGCAAAGTAGTGGAGTCACCATCCTTGTAGATGCTAAAAAGACATGTAGAGGTGGTGCTTAGGGACATTGTTGAGTGGTGGAATTGGCAACGCTAGGTTAACAGTTGAATTCGATCTTAAAAGTCTCTTCCAACCTAAATGATTCTACAAGCACCAGGGAAATCAAATCCCTCAACACAGGAAAGACTATAAAAAGAGCCATGTTACATGGACAACATCTTGATACACCCCATAGAATAACCTTTGCTCCTCTCTTTCCCCCACATTTTCCCCCCCTTCCAATATGGACTAATGACCTACAGCAAGAGCTATAGACTCAAGTTAAGCCTTCTGCCATTTGAACTAACTCTTCAGGGTTAGATCGCCATGTTGAAGAAAAGGATGTTAATGACCACAAACATCATTCCAGGGGGATATAAAATCCATATAAAACTAGTTAAGTCCACAGTGATTACAGAGGGTTGGCAAAGGATACAGCTTCTCACCTGCTTTGTGACATGAAGCATATCTGGCACCAGCAGCTGCTAATGTTGGCATTTCAGCCATTTTTGTTTTTCCCTATCCATGTAAATTTTTTGTAATGATATATTGAGAATAAAAATATACTGCAATGACCTCATTACTACGAAGAGCAGTCAACGTGTAACAGCCAATTACTTGCATAACTGGAAGTAAGAGGCACTGAGGCCTGACTGACTTCAAAGAGAGAAGTATAGCTTACTGGGCTGTTACTATATTGCCTTGGGTATTTTAAGATAAACCAAGTGTAGACTAAAACATAATTCTGAAGAAAGCTCCCAGCACCAATGAAGCAAAATGTTATTCAAGACATGCGGACTGTATCCCAGGTGTTGTAGTATCTCACAGTAAGTCCCAAGCTCCTGGAGAAATACTAAATTTGAGAATCTGAAGTTTTATAACAACCTTCCCTCCCCAGACAACCTCATTACCATGATTAAAAAGGAAAGGAAACTAACTTGAACTACACACAACATAAAAAAAGTGAAGAAAATGTAGAAAGCCAAGTACGGAAACAATTCTCTTTACCTCAAAACAATATCAATGAAGTTAATTAAAAGTTCTACAAGTGCCAGGAATACAGTTCTAGAGTACTTTGACAGATCAGGACCCAGTAATATGAAAATACACTGTAATCAAGGGAATTTTTAATTCTACATGCTAAGGTCTATGGATTTATGGTTTTGGAGTAAGATACGTTGGTGCACACAGACACACACTTGCACAGACATTCACAATGATGCACCACTGACACAGGGAAGATGACATTAGGCCAAGAGGACTGGGCCAAATAGTACAATTCTCCTTTAAAGTACATACTTTATTAAGCTGAATTTCACCTCATGATTCACCACATCAGTACTGTGCTTATAAATATTCAGAAATGACAATATTAATTAGAAAGAAAATGGTCTAAGTGCAGCAAAGCTACTATCACAATATCATGAAATCCAACCAGAATTACACATTGCTGGAAACTGGTGGATACATACATTCATCAAAAATTAAAATCAGTATAAAAGTTACTGTTATCTCTTCTTTGTATTAGTCTTAGGTTTAAGAGACCCAGGCATATTTCAGTATTACGTAAGATATAATAAAAACATGGAACAAAAATTATTCCTGCTCAGAAGCATAAATATAAGACAAATTCTGTATATAAACTTATAAGACAGAGAAACAGGAAAAACAAGAACACAATGAGATGATGCTGACTAGCACAGTAATCTACATATCCCAGGAACACAGAAAATTAAATGCAAAGATATGAAGGAAGCTGAACATTGAAGGTATTTAGAGAATGACTATGAAACAAAGCAGAAGGAATTCTAGAATAGCCTCTGCTTTAGTGTTCTTGCAGATATGGCCTCCCAGAGAAATTACCTTTCAGAGAAAAAGCATACTGCACTGATGGTGATGATCTAGCCCACCTGCTGAAGGAATTCTTCAAACAGTTCTCCCTAAGGCTTGGTCACTGTTCCTTCTACACTACTTGGGAAAGGAGTTTCCATTGCAGTGCCAGACAGTCCCTCCCACTCCCTGGGGCTGAGCATGCTGCCTCTGCTGGACTGGGATAAAAGCCAGATTTGATTCCTCAAATAGCAAGGTGCTTTCCTGCCAACATAGCTTCTTTTTTTCTTTTCTTTTTTAACAAATATTTTCCATTTGCTTTTGTCTTACAAACATATCTCTTACAGGATAATTAAGAATAGGAAAACAAGGTTTCTTAAAAATAAGAAAGGTGCATTTCACGTAAGCATAACATGTTCTGAAGAGTTTAGCAAGACATCTAGCACACATACACTTTCTGAACTGTTTTTGCAAAAAGAAACACATTCATGTTTCACTAAAACATGTTCTG
Source organism: Agapornis roseicollis (assembly GCA_002631895.1). Taxonomy (NCBI): domain Eukaryota; kingdom Metazoa; phylum Chordata; class Aves; order Psittaciformes; family Psittacidae; genus Agapornis; species Agapornis roseicollis. The sequence continues at coordinate 99,345 of NDXB01000482.1, read as the reverse complement.
CTTATTAGTTTTAACGTAATCAGTATTCAAGAGGGTAGGGACCAATGGTCATCTGAAAAACTTGAACCATACCATGTGAGTCATACAGAAAGCCATTATTATTCAAATAAAAATATAGAAAAAATAGATGATCCATTAAAATCTTTAAGCTTTTTATATAGATTGCTGGTTTTGTTTCTTTTCTATATCGTATGATTGATATTCCACCAGTCTATTTGTGATTTAAATGAAAAGAGAAGCAGAAAATGAAAATGTTCTGAACATAGAAATCAAAATGTCTCTACTTTTTTTATCAAAGTATAAAAAAGAATTGTTAAATCAATACACTTTGATCAGAAACAAGCAAATGGGGAATAAGTGTAAGAAGAGTTTGAAACATTTTCAAATAGAGAACTATAGTATCAGTGATGGCTGGACATTGCTGAACAACTGCTACTTTTACAAAAGATGTTCAAATTTACTGTGCCAACATCCAACATAGAGAGGGTAAACAGAACAAACCAAAATAAATCCAGTAGAAAGATTTAGCCAACCATGTAAAAGGCTAAACTGAGATCCAGACAACACTGATTCTGGCAAAAGAGAAAATATGTTTCCTTAAAAGTCTGGACTTCAGGACCAAATCTGTTTGGATGACAGAGTTCAAAAGAAATACTAAAGGGAACTCTGAAGTGTGCATGGATGCATGTTCCTTTGAAACATTACCATTATCAGCAACCGATAACAGACAAAAGTCTCTCTAAAAATCATTATAACTTGAATGCGTACACTGTGAATATAATTTAAATTCTAAAGGAAGGAAGTGGCTACACATGTAGATACAATACATATAGCTACTCCAAAATTTATTTAATCTCATTTAGTTAAAACCATACATGTGTAATGTGTTATGCCAGCAAGAGGTAAAATAAACTTTTAAGAAAGTTCATAATGCTTCTATTGCAGACATACTTTCAGAAATAACAACACTTACCTTCACGATTCCATCTATGAAAGTAATGTAACAAACTTCTTAAATTAACAGCCAAAAGATAACAGGCTAGAGAACTATCGGACTCAGGACAGACAGACACAGACAAAGCCAGTAGCATAGGGAGGCCCCAGTCACACAAAAGCTGATATTGTTCTCCTGCCCAGTGAAAATCTCACTTGTAAATCAAACGACATCTGCATTCAGAATTACACACAGAGAGTGTCCCTGAAGAGGTGACCAAACTACTTGACTCAATAGGAGAATGATTTCTCTTGTCTCCTTCAGTGCAGGGAGCTGCATAAAATAGCAGCTTCTGGTTTTACTTTTTAGCAAACCTTGCTTCCTTTGATGCACTGTCAGAAATAAAACATAATCTGTAAAGATCTTCCTCATTAGGCACGATCTTGAAGCCAGTATACTTTTCAAAACAAATAATTAAAGTAAAATCTTGTGTCATGATACAGAAAATATCTAAACACAAATGCCTGCAGAATCAGTAACCTCTTCACATTTATTTTCAACTTCTTTATCAGTACTGCTGACACAAAACAACACTGCCTCCAGGATCTCTTTCATGAATGTCAATAAAAAAAACCGAAAATCTTAATTCAAGCATTTGGTAAGACTTCTAAAAATCTGTCAGTGGTAATTCAAGCTCCTTAACTACTGAAATTTAACTCTCTTTTTCCATAAAGTTATTCATATCCTTTACTTAACTTCATTACCTTCCTTATAATCTAAACAGGATACCAGAATGAAACCATCTGTAAAGATTCACATAGTCATAAACCAAGACAGTTCTATGTCACAGACAGGAATGTCCTACAGTGTTCACCAAAATTTTGATCATGACATTTTTGACAGAAATGAGAATAAATAAATAAATAAAAAATGTCCAATCCAAAGTTACACTTTTACTCTATAAGAAACATCAATTATTAAACATTCATTTTTATATTTTTTTAGGTAGTAAATATTTTTAAATGGTTGTTTCTTGAAGGCCCCTTTCTTTACTCTCCCCAGTAAACAAAATGATGTTTTTAGTAATGAATTGTGCAACTTCTGTATACGAATAAAACACTGAAAGAATACAGGGATTCTGTAAAATTATTCAACAAAAATGAAATTAAAAAATCACAAAATTAACCTATTCAATAAGCCCACATCAGGATATGCTGGTGTATTGCAGGATTTGGCCTGGAGTGAATATGAATTATTTGTAAGTAGTTGGCACTTTTCCCCTCCTTGTTTTGAAAAGCTTTGGCACCCAAGCAGAGTGAAAAGAGTAATGAGATAGGTATCTAAACAGACATACATAAACGAATCAATTAAAAATGATCAATGGGATGACAGGACTGCTGCTTGTTCTGTGGCCTTCAGAGGCACCTCTCTTCTCATAACACAGAAGTTAACGAATTACTGAGAAAGAAGACTTCTATTTTGTGACCTATGTTGCCTGAAAAGAACAACGTGGATAACCTGCACTCTTAACACAAAAGTAGACCTTTCCTTCTTTCTGAAATAGTTAGTTCAGAAGCAAAAGAAGGTATTTTCAACCACAGGAATGACCTATCATCATGTGCCTGATCTAAAAATAAGGATAACTCTTGAGAAACAGTAGGAACATGAGAACAAATTTAACTGTGGAAAAAGGCCAAAGAAAAGGAACAGCAGTTTTAATGCAAAGAGACAGTCACAACTTCACAACAGGTTAGAAAATTTCTATTTAGTGGTATATAATGCTTTACAGGTGACTTGTTTTGATGGCCTCATTAGCCCCAAATACTCAAAGAGAGGTAAACATTTTCCCTGACAGAACTTCATCCAAGTACAACTGATGATTTTTTCAGAGCTCAAACAGAAACTGGAATAGTATCAATGCAATTCTATCATTCCCATTTCACAGAGCAGAACAAAACTGCTTTTTGATAGCATTTTGTTCTCACAAATATATTATCATAGTATGCATTTGCATGCATCCATTTCTGTCTAAGAGAATGACTATGACTTTTAAAAACAAGAATGGCAAAATGATATGAATTCACTGCATTTTTTTCTTATTTAAAAGGGTATGGCAGACTATTACAGAAATAACAGATCATTAGTGAAGTGCTATGAACCAGACTGGTATTGTAAAGAACAGGAAAAAGTAAAAGCATTGCAGAAGCATGAGCTAATGTCTGGTAGAACTGTCATAGACCAAAATGCTTAAACGAAAGCCATCTAATTTATCAAAGCCCAAGAAGTTATATGACAACACAGAATCATGGTTTGGGTTGAAAGGGACCTTTGAAGGTCATCTAGTCCAAACCCTTGCAGGGACATTTTCAACTAGATCAGATTGTCTAGAACCACATCCAGCCTGGCCTTGAATGTCTCCAGGAGTGGCACATCCACCACCTCTCTGTACAACCTGTTCCAGCATTTTACCACCCTCATTGTAATTTTTTTTTCTCACATTTGGTCTGAATCTTCCCTCTTTTAGTTTAAAATCATTACCCCTCATCCTATCTCAACAGGCCCTGCTAAAAAGTCTCTCCACATCTTTCTTACAGGCCCCTTTCAAGAACTGAAAGGCTGCAAATAAGGTCTCCCTGGAGTCTTCTTCTCCAGGCTGAACAACCCCAACTCTCTCAGTCTTTCCTCATGGAAGAATAGTTAATAAATACCTAAAACCTTTCTGCATGAGTGACACAAATGTTTTAGTTCTTATTATTAGACTCATGTTAATCTTTTCCTGTCCAGGTTTTTATTTCTCATTCATATATATCTGATCACCTTTCTATACTGCAGCTTGTGATATAAAAAGACAGAGCAATGTAAGCATCTGGAATACAAGCTAGATGAACTTACTGGGGGCAAAAAAGAAAACATCAAATTTTAATGCAAATTGCAAGATGACTTGTTGGAGATGCAATTCAGGAAAGTCATGAGCTCCTATTCCATTCTTCCTGCATGCTTCATATAATTTTATCCAATGAGCGTTTAACGTAAAATGCATAAACAGTTATCAAGAACAAAGATTAGAATTGTAGAGGCTTGTGCCAAAGCAATGCACTCATCACTGAACAGCTAACTATCTATGGTTCTTTGAGTCATAGAGCTACACTGTAGGGAAGCTTCACTGGAAAGCTTATGTTTCCATACAGGTCAGTTCAGAACTCTGCAGCTGGGTCCTCTTCCGGAAAGAAGCGCATGAGGATTTGAATCCATTTAACTTGAAGGATGCACAGAATCCAGGTGGCCCACTATTCACTAATCACTATACAAAGTGTAAGTGTACAAGTCATCTACTACATGTTAAAGAGTTTGGGCACCAGAGGAACTATGGCACCATTTACATTCACACCATACCCCTGCGAAGCTGCATATAGGAAACTAAAGCATTCACCAATTTTTCAGAAACTCTAAAATCTCTACAACCATAATCGTCTACCTGCAGAGCAGATAGCTGGGTGTCTTCCACTGGGTAAAAAACATAGATACCTTGTTAGATTTGTGACATTCACTGAGGTATCCAAGCTGTTACATTTGGTAATAAAACAGCCATCATCTATATGGTCACATGAGCATTTTGGTTTTGAGTCAGGAGTGCATTTTTGAAATGCATCTTCTGATTATACCCATCACCCATTTTTGGTTTTCATTGTACAGTGTTGGCAGAGCATATTTCCTCTCAAATGACACTAGTATAGCTAGTATAAAGCAAAAGCCCTCAAAATACACAATGAGCAACAGATACAGAAGCACATTCAAACTGCTTAGCACAGAAAACTTACATCTAGTAGCGTGTGAAGATGCTGATCCTGGAAAACACTGTGAAGAAAATCTAAGTCTTTTTCGCTGCAGTCTGTAAGTGCATGAATTTCTTCCAGGCTATCCAGCACCTGTGAGACTGCTCCTATGGGGCAAGAAACAGGAAAAAAGAAAGAATAAAAATCAATAAAGCAAAGAGTCACGGTAAACTGAACTTTGGAAAGGGCAACTTTCAATTCATCTGGTATAACTGGAACAGGAACTTCAAAACACTGGAGTTTCTACAGGAAAACTCACTGAATAAACTGTACACATATTAACAGTGCCCATATATAGTGCAATTATACTTAAGAAATGGTTTAACTGAAAAGAGGTTAAAGCCTGTTTTTATTAAGCTTCACTTTGCTCTCTTTTACCATGGTTTTTAATGATGTCTTATTAAGTTACTTCAGTTATCTGCCTGTCCTCATCGTTCTCACCCCAACCTTCTCTTTTTACACTTTCTGAACTGCTGGCCAACCTCAAATACATATTCCAAATCAGTAAAAATTTGAAGAACCAATGCTCTCACAAAATCTTTCAATATCAGCATGTGGATAGAGGAGGGAAGGGAGAGAAAGAGCTGACTGCTCTGTCCTCCAGAGGAGGTAAAAAAGTCTGTAACATGAGCTCCATTTTTTGTTCTGTTTGTTCTGCTTGACTGGTTATCTCAGACTCAGCACTTGCTGCCTTTTGACCAGTGAGTGTTTTGGGTCATAGAAAGGTGGGCATGATTTTTACATGGTGTAAGGGTGAAAAGAGAAGCAAGAGATAGGGGGACAGAAAGGAGAAACAGGAGGCATTATGGAAGATGGAAGTCCTTGAGGACAGTTGAATGCACAGCAGGGGAGGATACAGAAACACAACACAAATCCATAGTAAACCAGCCCATATTGGTTCCTTTTGGAACAACTCGTTTTGAAAATCAGGTATCAGTGGTGGCTGCCACTTGTGTGCATTACTGGAACAGTAATTTTGGCTTATCTAAGCACAGACCTTGTCTTCAGTTTTTCCACAGTGGTATAAGCATCTGGAAAGATGTTAGCATACCCAGTGTTAGTCTAAAATGGCGGTGTCTGACAGTGAATGTTTCTTCAGACATAAATTCTAATTCAGGATACAGAATTCTATGCATTCTGTATTTCACTAATTTGTTCTTAATATGCTTGTTTTGTTTACTTATTCATTGTCAGGACTGATAATATCTGAAAATTGCCATAATTCTTGAAATTCCATTCTTCACTATATGAACAATACTTACCAGCTGTCCTTAACACAACCCCTTTTATAATGTATTGCATTTTCAGAATGTAATAAAACCAAAACCCTAACCTGCTCTTAATCACACAAGGAAACCAAGTTTAATTATTTCTCTGAAAACTTTGAAAAACTGGAATAAACGTAACAAAATACACAAACCCTACTATATAAGGCTTGTGACCTCATGGCTGGATGAGTAAGTTACAAGTCTTGAAACTTACATCACATTTATTACAAGTCTCAACCTAGGATTCTCTTCACCATTCTCTGTACACCCAGGTTAAGAACTACAGTATTCTACTCACAACTCATGGCTCAGGAGCAAGAAGTCTTCTTAGTCCTCTCCCACTGAGTGTGTCTGACTAGTTATTTCCAACTGCTGTATTAATTTAAGTTACATTCCTTTAAAGTGGTGGCTGGTCAGCAAATACAACTAATGGTTTGTCTTATTGTAGTTGCTACATAAGTCAGGCGCACTGAGAAAAAACAGCTCTGTCTCTGATAATGAATAAGCATACTCAGCTAAAAGAAACTGTCCACATTCTTCTGCCTGAGCCACAGCTTCCATACTGGGAAACACAGCAGGAAACCTGAGAAAATACAGGGTCTGGAAATTCACTGGTTTAGCACGGAGACATCAGAGCTTAAAGGCAAAGAAGGAAAACACTACCTAGGGACTCAAAAGGGACTGTACTGAGTTTCTTTAAACATTTTCAGTATGTCACTTAAAGGCTGATGAGCTCAGATTTTCAAGCCTGAAGGAAAGTGCCTGACTTTCCAGGATGGAGTTAGTGGAAGGAAATTTGTTACAATTCTCTTTCTGTTCTTGTCATGCTCAGAGTTCAAATTAATTATGGTCTTTTCTAACACAACTTTGCTTCCTGGGTTCAAACCCCTTTCAAAGTGAGTTTGGAGTGTTTAAGGAGAACTCAAGAGAAAGTTGGATATCTTAAGGCTTGGCTATCTTAAGTGTCTAATACTGCTCAATGTTACTCATAACCATCAGAACATGAGCCAAAACCAGAAGCAATGAGAAGTATGTTCAAAGTTGTCTCTAGTGCACTGAACGGACCATCACTCCACTCTGGACCATCAAATTATCTATTTAACAGTATTACTTTGGGAATTCTATTTTGTAGAATACTTTTGGCCTTTCAAAGAGAAATAAAAGTTACTAATTTATTTATTTTTAAAATAATATTTGCATCTCGACAACCTTTTGGATGCCTGGAAATTCCAAAACATTAACCTTTGCTCATTAGGTATTTTTTTTCCTGTCCATCGGTTACACTAAATAGACAGCTGTAAAACAAAGTTTCCAAGAACATACTTCATAAATTTGATGTGAAGTTCTGACAGTGACTTTGCAATTCTCTCAGAATCACAGTTCTATCCTATGTTTTTTTTAGCTAAAACCTTATGCTGTATCTACTGCCATGTCTTTTATGCTTTTACAAATAACATGAGCTTGCATGAGAAAATGGCACAGTAGCAATATACTCACAGCCTGTTATTGCATAAAACAGTGACAGAACAATTCTACAGGCGTTTCTGTGAACACCTAAATTCTCTCTGTTACAGACATCTGGTTAAAAGCCTAGGAGTACTTTTCAGAAGAGTTTTAAATTCAGATAAAAGACTACACAAAATAAAACTAAGCAATTCTTACAATATACCAGTCCCTAAAAAGACTCATATTCTAGCACATTTAAGTTACATTTCTAACCTTTGGGGAAAATGTAAAAGCACTCAATATTTATAATTAAAGCTTGTATCCTCTAGAAATAGGATTTAACATCTTTAATCAATGCACCTATTTTAGCCTCAGCATACATGATAAGGACTTAAATGAGTTATTATACAGCCATGTAATCTAAAAGTTCAGACTGTTCACGGTCTGTAGCAGTTACAGACAGAATTCACAAATATAAAGATTAACATGATGCATAAATATTAGGAATCCAGGATAATTAAATTTGACTAAATTGACTGGCTTTGCTTGTTTTAAGACTCTCTATAGTAAACCAAATTACTTCTAAGAAGAGTTCCTTACTCTTTCCCACAGGAGGAAGAAGAGAAGAAATCTTTAAAATATTATTCCAAGAATTGCCTACGTATTCTACAACAGCAATATGTCTCCACCATAAAGCACCCCAAAGGGTTGCTTTTCCAAGGCTCAGCAAACCAGGCATGTAGAACTGACTCCCTCTCTCATGGAGCAGGTAGTATAGAGATTAGTAGCTTCTTTTGAGGCAGCAGTGATCTGCGACAATGTATGACTAAAAGACTGTTTGGGTAAAAAGAATTAGATCATGCTGCAAAATACAAAGACTACATTCTGACTACAAATACATTCAAAGAGGGTAAAATAATTATTTGTCTTTTTTTTTTTTTTAATATTAAGGACTACAAATGCCCATTTAATTCTTGGTCAGTCATACAACAACTTCTGAGAAATGAATACTTGTTACAGGAAGCCTGACCTCATTTAAATATAAAGCTATAAAACTGTGACCTTTTTGCAAGTCTCCTGCAATTAGTAATCCAGGAAATGACTCTGTAGAAGACCTTATGACAACCATTATAATAACAGTATATTTTTATTAAAGAAAGACTGATTAACTCTAAATCCCTTAGATTTGAGGAACCGTATAAAATTAAGTTCCTGACACCAACCAGTCATTTTAAGCCTGTTCATTCTTATAAACAACCTAATTTGGATTGGCTTTTCAACTCTTCTTCATGTTGTATAAATAGGTAAGTAACTATGCCTTGAAGATATACAGTGGTTTAACCAAAGCTTAGCAGCTATTTGCAATTTCTCTACATATTGTAATCAAATCCTTATGCCAGTCAATCTTCAATCAACCTGATTTTTTCCCAACTTCATCTCTTGGCTGCCTTCTTGTGTGCAGCTGCTGTAAATAGAATTAAAAACCAACCCTGGTTCTCAAAGCACAGGCATCTTGGAAGGTAGGATTTACATTTCACTTTGTGAAGACGTCTGAGGCTAGCATGTACAACAAGGACAGAAGAAAAAACATCAGAAATTGTTACATTTTAGAGAAATAAAAAATGAGAATCACTAAATGAAGTCACTGGATACAATCTCATAAAACCAAGCACGGGCATTATTATAAAGTGCAGTTATTTTTAGGAAAAAAAAGTATTTTATAAATATTGCAAGATTCTGATAGAGCACATCTGGTGAAATAAGAATGAGGTAATGTGAGCTTTGTAATGTGAGATTCAAGTTTCACGGATTTAACTTTCATTTTTCATGTATGACAAAACAAAGATTCACAGCTTCTACTTCAAGACCTCAGCAACTTACATCTTTAAATGACTATTTAGTGATGTCTGTATAAATGAATGCTTCCAGTAGTTTTGTTTTGCTGGCACCTTACTATGAAACCCTAAAAACATTAGACATAAATATTTTACACAATTAGGTAATTAAACATTATGCCAAAATGCTGTGGAAATTATGTATCTGTCTGCTGACGTTTGCAAATCACAATCCATATACATTTTAAATTGTTCACTTTAGGCCTGGTTTGCCTTATTAGCAGTCGACAGAAGTCCACTTAAAAATGTGTAGGATAGAACACTGCTATTGCCTGTTGATTCTGTAAAGAATTTACTAAACATATGCTGTTTCCATCAAGGGCAAGAAAAGAATCTTTTACAGAGGTGGGACCTTTCCACTACTTGTGCTAATGTAACTTCTTAGATTAAGAGAAAACCAACTGAGTAACATGTCTCTTAATCACTTTAAACCACATCTGCAGGAATCACGGGAGCTGAGATGCCTCCAACCTCACACAGTAATTTGTTGCTTTTTGCTGTTTGCTACATTCAAGAGCAACTATCTCTGTAAGGGCAGATGACAGCCAAAGCATGAGTGTGCATGTCTATGTATGTATATGCCTATAATAGTTCAAAATAAGGTGGGAGATACATGCTTCACATATACACAGTCATAGAATGGTTTGAGTTTTAAGGGACATTAGAGATCCCCTAGTTCCAGGTGTCTGCCATGGGCTGAGACACCTTTCACTAAACCAGGTTGCTCAAAGCCCCCTCCAGCCTGGCCTTGAACATTTCCAGGGATGGGACATCGCAGCAGCTCTTGTGCATGGGCTCAACTTGGGCAAGCATTCTGAGAGAGGGAAACAGGCAGATAAGGAACAACATCCTGCACAACCTGTAACATCAAAAGAATGAACCAAACAACAACCCATGATTTAGATCAGAAATGGATCATGAACATATGCTGTGCTGCCCTGACCTAGAATGGAAGAACTGTTAGCTTATAACTCTTAAAATGATGCAGGAAACCCCCCAGCTTTTACAGCTTGTATTTTGAGACACTGAATTTGTTTTCGAAATGGTTGTGGTTTGTATCAAAGGCTCTAGAATTTCACACCTTCTCCTCTGTCTGTAGGTATTAGAAGTGTTTGCATTTTCAATCTTTCACGAAGTGTGCAGCTAACTTGCAGCAGAACCTCTTCCCTACATGTCAGTAATATTCCTTCATTAAGGAGACACATACTAGATAATTAAACCAGGTGTATGCATATACAAAATGTATATGCATATATCGTGTATCACATCAACACAGAATGGTCAAGAATGTTCATGCAAGGGGATAGCAAGAAAAGAATGAACGATTAATATTACAGTACATGTTCAGTGTTAGGAGAAAAAAGCCCATTAGTCCAGGAAAACATTAATTTTGGCACTAAAATGCAAACTCAAACCATTTTATCCTTTATAATTTGATAAAAATTAAATTTTATTTCAGTTGTGTTGCAAATATTTAAAACAAAAACCCCAGGTAATTTTAATACTGCCTCTAAACTAGAATCTTAGGAATTTCTTGGAAAACATCACTCCTAGTTAATTATACTTTCAAAACTATACAAAGATTTAGTAAAACATGCACAGGCTATTTTTCTTGAACAGGCAGTATTAAAACTGAAAATAGCAAAGAGAAGAAAGCTGATTTTTAAACATGCAAAGACACACAACATAGCTTAATGATATGCCTTAAAGGAAAACGAAGGGATACCTACTTTCTGCTGCTAGAAGTCCTAGTAGGAAGGCAGCATTTGGACAAACAACAAACAGTATGAAGATTTCAGAACAAGCGATTTATAAAGCTGCAACCTAGCACACTATTTTAGCCACAAAATAGTATGAACAAAGTGACAAGGACCCCCCACCCCTTTTTTTAATATGGCTTCTATGTCTGAAGCAAATGAGACTTGCAGGCTGGGATGGGAAAAAAACAAACGCTTGGCATTGGGAAGGTAGCACATGAATACAGCGCTAGGTATCTATAATACCAGACTTTTTCCAACATTGGTTAAACTATTTTAAAAAACTCATGAACAAAAAAATGATTTCAAGTAAGATTATCATAAAAGGTGAACTGAAAAACTAATTCAACATACTGTAAATAAAGCATAACATCATACCAATTTACTAATATTTACTAACTAGAATTTAGCAATATTATATTGAAGTTATTTTTTACCAATGTTTCAGTGAGAAACAATATGAGAATCATTTAGAAACACAACCACTTTATTACTGTTTTAATTAATAATGACTTTATATACTTAAAAGGTTTTGTATCTAAACATACCAGAACCAGAAGATATTACAGCTGAAAAATTATAAAGATAATAATGGAATATTGGAAACACTCAAATTTACGATCTCAACCTGTCAGTTATACCTGTAATACTAAATAAGGAATTAATAACAGTAAATTATAAGGTAAATGATTTCCCTCCCTCCCCCAAAAAGTCATGCTTAAAAACGTTACACATGGCCCCTTGAAAATATTTACAAATTAAGTAGTAAGTTTTTCATAACAACAGGATTTCTTTTTCTTGTCAGTGAGACTGATAGTTTTTAAGATACAGACTTATACTGCCCATTTTTCATGAAATCTAAATCCCATAAAACTACTAAGCACTCACTAACTTGTGCATTAAGCTACTTTAATGTATATTAAACAACTTGGCCATACATTTGGTATTTGATCTCACTCTGAAATACTACTTGATTTAGCTTTTCCCCCATTGCCATTATTTTCAAATTTGAAAATCAAGATTTTCATACTGCTAAAATTTTCTCATTTGAAACAACAGTAGAACAAATTCAAAGAATAAAAATTTCAATTTACAGCAATCCTGAGACAAAATATCAAAATGCATTTGTAAAAACGCCACATGAAATTTATGCCTTGCAGTTGAGAGAACAAGCTAAAAATGTACACTGATGTCCACTTAAAGTGCCTGCTCACTGTGCAATGCAAAAGCGCTGCTTCTGTTTGTCACCCTTATTGTTACCACAGAGCTCAGATATCACAGAAATGTTCAGGAAGTACTGTAACAGTACTTTCTTAGCCTGCACTAAGTAAATACACTTGGTCAGTCAGTGAGTTATAAAATAGGCTGCTGTACCTTCTTTGTGGTTAAACTGAAACACAGTGTTACAAGATGCCTTACAGGAATCTAGGACTTTTTGCAGCAAAAAGTTACTCTGAAACTTGTTAGTCACATTTCAGAATATGAGCACTATAAACCAAGCCAATTCAAGCAGGCATTATAGAGGAAAGTCCTTCAGGCAAAAAGTAAGGTTTGCTTTAATCTAAAAATCAGTTATGCAGTTTTCCAAAGTCTATGTGCTATTCACTGGCTTAACTGCAACACTGACTCAAGTGGTTCTGAAAAGCTGGCTACAAAACAGTTTTTTGGAAATACAAAGTTATAAACACCCTCTTCAATTTATGGGTTTTTCTAACTGTTGGCCTAAAAACTTAAACATCACAGATCTACTTAAGACTCCAAAGTAAAAAGAATGGACTTCCTGAACGCAGCTTCCCAAGTCAAAAGGTAAAACAATTCTACAGCCTTTCCTTGGGCTGCTGCAGAATGGGGAAGCTGAAAAAGCAGGAGGAGAAGTGAAAAGCTCTACACTGGTGATGTTCGTTCTTTAGCCTTTTGTTAAAACACTTGAAAATTATACTGCCTTACTCCCTGTAAGGCGACAAATGGTCAGCATTTGATATAAGCAGAAGAAATTCTCTATCTTAATCTAATTTGCAATCAGGCAATAGGAGAGCCAGAGAGGGTCAGGGAGACAGAAGGGAGTTGGATGGAGAAGGGCAGCAGAGAGCAAACTGATTGTAATTTTTCTGGAACCTAATTAATTTCATGGTCCACTTCCAATACTCTCTACTGGGCCAATTTTTCTCATGTCAGATTTAGCCTTTAGGGCTGCTGACTGCTATATGTTTATTACAGCATATTAAAAATATCCAAAACATTCACTAACTTGGGAAACTAACATTTACAATGACTTGAAGACAGGCAACCTGGAAGTAAAATGTTTCACATTCTAGCAAAAAAGTATTTGCAAGATGCATGTCATTTGAGCTGTTTAGTGGCTTTAATAAACAAGTTACTGAACACAGCCTATCAGCAGCAAAGTCATATTATTTTAATTTAAAAATATTTACTTAATCTTTCAAAACATTTTAAAAGCCTTTGCCATATTTTCTCAAAATTTAGTGAGATTGACTTCTGTCTTGTTACCAACAGAATGGGTTAAGTGCAGTCTTTCTGAGAACGGCTACTGATTAAAGAGGAAAGAGATCACCCAGAACAAGCTGTGGGAACCAATAATTATTAATACATTCTATGAATGAAAGGAAGATGTATACAGAAGAATACCTGGTTAACTTTATATGAAATTTATCTGTGTTCATTGCCATCTAATTTAGTTATACAATTTGTTGACCCTCATTGGAAAGCTCTCTAAAAAGAATATCTTTTGTGATTCTACATTTAAAAAAAGTCACCTGACTTGCTACCTATAGTGTCTTCATATTCCAGGCTGTCTGGTAATATAGGAAGATGCTTGAAGGTTCCAGCAATCCCGCGTTCACTGAACTCTGAGGAAGAACACCTCTAGATTGATCCAGCAAAAGAAAAGAATAGAAATTTCTTGTTTCTGGGTTTAGAAAGACCTGAAGGAGGACAGGATATACAATTTGCATAACCCATTAAGCATTTGTATTTTTACATCTTTATCTTGGTAGGAGTTCTGCATTTGCCCATTTCTGACAACTCCTTTAAATTCAATTATAAGCTCCATGAAATTTTATGGGAGGATTAAATAGGCAGCAACATTTAAAATATTAAATGCTCTTCATTAGAGTTTATGGTCTGGAATAGCATTATGAGCTGTTCGGAAGGAAACTTAAATAACCTTTAAGACAGCCAAGTTTTTACGGCAATTCATGAGTTTTATGTCTAATACCTATAAGGTATTTCAGTTTAGAATCATTACAAGAATCTATCTTTACAAGCTAAAAATACTTGAAAACTTTATTAGTGTTCTTCTGAAGAGGATTGATTTCTACATCTAGCAATTTCAGAAGCTGAAAGTTGTAGTGTTTATTAGTGTTTATCCTGTGATATTAAATATTTCATCAGCTAATGTAGTCAGTGAGGGACACATCATGAAAACTACTCACTTAGTATGATTTCCTGATCACCGTGATCTCCCATCAGTGAGATCAACAATGTTATTCTAGGAACAGCTAAGCTTTCCTGAGAAATCCAAGCTATTGTTTCTGTCATTTCAGAGATGAACAGAACATAACAATGGATCCAGCATAGATATTGCATAGGATTTACATAAGTAGTGGATTCATACATTCTGTGAGCAGAATAAAATAGAACTCGTAAATTTGTTACATACCGATATCTGCAATGATATTACTATATGAGGAAGACACATGCCCTGTTGATGCGAGACTGAAACTAGAAAGAGGAACTGCAGTTTTCAGATTAGGAAAGTTGCTACTACCAATCACACTGGTGGCCTGTTTGTTTTATTGAAATGGGGGAAGTAACTGAAATAAGAATTAAAGAACTGCAAGTAATTTTGGGTGAAGTAAAACAGACTTATTCTTTCTTTAAAAGAATATATGGATACTTACTTACAAGTACATCAAGTATTCAAGAGCTAGCTGCCTGAAGTTAGGCCATGAAGCTGTTATTGCCCATTTTTAATAAATGATCTGAGATTCTCATTCACTTCTGCAGAAATGGTGAGCAGTGTGAATCATTAAAGATGAAGTGATTTAATTGAATTCCAAGAAATGAAATTTAAGAATTTCAACCAAAAAAATTGCCCCCAGTTCCTACATTAATGACACTGAAATAATTTATGGAAATTACTTGCTCATATGAAAAAGCAAAACTGTAACACTTAACATATGCAGCCAATAAGTAATTTTCTCACCTATTAAAATACTGGGGAAAAGAATCCTCACACAGTAGTTCAGCACCTGCAATTAAGTTCTTGAAATGTCTTCCACCAAAGTTGATGCATACAATAAGTATTCTGCCAGTATTATTCAGTTTAGAAAAATAAGAGAGTCCAATTTGCTTTAGATTTTTCTTAAAAGTTCATTTAACCTGTTCCTAAATCCTAATTTTAGGTCAGCTAGACCAACACAGACTTTTGCACTGCAAACGTCGTGAGCAACATTATATCAAATTTAAGATATGTAACTATGATAGGGCTGTGTTAGCATAGGGATTGCTGGGTTATTTGAACTCCTGGACAAAACGACCACTTGGAGTAAGATCACTGCCTGCCCAATGCGTAGCTATATGCTCAGAGCACAGCAAAGGTATTACCTTCCCCTTTGAAGTATGTTGGGAGGTCCCTGAAGCACAGGTATTGTTTCTCTCTGAAGATCTAAGTTATAATCAGAAATACTGTTCAATGTATTCTAAAGAGGAGACATCTTAATTCATACAGTTCTCCAAAACAGGAGGTCACGAAACTCTGGTACACAATATTTTCTTTCTATAAATAACTACTAGTAAGGTATGAGAACCTTGCTACTGCCCTTGTTCCTTGCCCCTGATTCAACACAAAATTTCAATAAGCTTTCACACTCAAGTAATATAAGGAGAAATATGAGGTTATAGCACCATTTGTAATTAAATGTACATAAAACAAATAAAAAAATCAGGCAGATTTCTGTAGAAACTTACAACTGTGTAGAGATTTTATCTTCATTTTCTCCAGTCACTAGCACCGTTATGGAAAACTCTTTATGCTTTCACATTTAAGTGTTAACTTAATATGCAACTTTATGAAATCATGAGAAATTATTAAATACTTGGTACTCTAGTCAGTATAGCATTAAGACAGGTTCACTGCATTAAATATACTTTCTGCTACAATACCTGAGGAGGTGGGGTCTTCAGAGAAGTCTGGCAGCTCTTCAGGGGGGTCACCATAGAATGAGTTGAATTTGTGGCTTGACACAGCTGCTAGTACTGCCCCCTGAATAAAAATACCCATAAAGCCTAAATCACACAAAGAAGGATAATGAAACACTTCCAGATATCTTGGATCATTCAATTTCCTGAGGTCCCTCAGGTGTTGATTTTCACATTGAAAAGTAAATAAATTTTATAGTCTTCAGCTCTGCTTCACTATTACTGGTGACCATATCTAACAGAAGAGCTGGTCATACATGACTCTAATAAACAGTAAATATGTTCTTTGCAAGGAGATTTATTTATTATTTTAAAATAATAAATGTGAAGTCTATATTCCTGTCATATAATGTAATCAAAATTTCTAATTTGGAGTCATGGAATCAGCCAGGTTGGAAAAGACCTTCAAGATCATCAGCTCCAGCCACTCCCCAGCACTGCCAAGCCCACCACAAAACCATGTCATTAAGGCCCTGTCTACACAGTTTGGGAAGGCTTCCAGGGATGGTAACTCCACCACTGCCCTGGGCAGGCTGTTCCAATGCCTGGGGGAAGGAACTGTTCCTAATATCCAGCCTAAACCTCTCCTGGTGCTGCTTGAGGCTGTTTCATCTTGTCCTATCCCTTGTTCCTTGGGACAAGAGACTTATTTCCACTTCCCCTCTTACCTAGACAGGGTGGCTTAGCAAGTACAAAAATTTACCCTTTAAAACAACACAATATGTTGTTGTTTGAGAAATGGCCAGAATCTGACACTGACAGAACTATATATCCATAATATATCTATAAGAAAATGTATTAATCTCAGAATTCCACAATGAGTTTTACATGGGAGCAAGTTTAGCAGCAGGCAAAATGGACAGTATATAATTTCATGAAACATTCTGTAGAACAGTGCTTTGATTAAAATGGTAGGAAACAAATAGCACATGTATAATGATCTTAAGGTCCTTTCCAGCCTTAACTATTCTATGATTCTATAAAACCTCTCTGGTGACTAAATATTCCCCAGAAAGATCTGAAATTGCATCTAGAGTAGGAAGACTGGTCATATTTTGAAATGTAGTAGCTGACATTTTAATGAAAGCATTACCTGGACATACAAACCACCTAAGAGAAAGTGCTGTTTCTGATGATCTACGACAACTGCTGCATCCTAATGTTGCAACTACATTAAAATTTTGAACAGCAGCAACTCAATATGTATATCTGTTCTGTGTTTTATTGCAAATCATAAATACCACTCATGAATTGTAATGCTGCACACTTCTGTTTCAATTTTCTTAAACTTTCAGTGAATTTTAAAATGTTTTTCTGATAATGTCCAAGAGAGGAACTGAGGGGAAATCATGTTGCCTTGGGCTAAAATGTTAACATTAGAATCACAGAATAGTTAGGGTTGGAAAGGCCCCTAAGATCATCTAGTTCCAACCCCTCTGCCATGGGTAGGGACACTTCACACTAAACCGTATCACCCGAGGCTGTGTCCAACTTGGCCCTGAACACTTCCAGGGATGGCACATTCGCAACATCCTTGGGCAACATTCTTTTCAATACAGCTAGAAAATAATCTTGTGTATAGTTAAACATAAAGGGGATAAACCGAAGAATCCATCTCAGCTCTTTCTGAAAAAAGACATTAAAACATTATGTTCCTTTTATTATAAATGTTACAGAATATTAACAGAAGCCATTGTACCATTCTCTCTTCTCCAATAATTTGTAGTACATAGTATTACTGTATTAATTTTAAAGGAAGACCTCAAACACACCTGGGTTAATATCTGACAATCTGTGCTGAAATTTAGTTTGAAATCTATGTATTAAGAAAGGATGGACACCCTCAACAGGACATTGCAATAAACAGCTGTGAACTCTTGTTTCAATTTGCTATTTTATTGCTGACTTCAGAGTATAGATTTCTCTTAGCACATTTAAAATGAATGAAGTATCACATAAGATTTAATTTCTCTAATTATATTGTTTTAGCAGTACATTCACTTTACCTTTAGTTTTCGTCTTGCGTTGAATTTTCTCAATTGTTCTACTGTTTCTGGAAGATGAATCTTGTATGCATAGCGATCTCTCTCCTTAACAAAAGCACAAAACCCCCCAACCAAAACAAAAGAACATTAAAAACAAGCTCTTAATATTCTCACTGCATTAGGAAACTAGACAAGAAATGTACCAGCCTATAAGCATCCTAAGGAGACTGAAGGGTAATTGCAACTGCAGGAAAATGTCAAGAAATAGAGAGAGTAAAATATTTGGAAAGAATCCTTAATTTGAGCCAGGAATATTTTTTTTTTTTTGTAATTTTATTTCCAACTTTGCAGTAAGACCCTACCTTTTTGTTTTACTGTTGTAGTTTTAGTCAGTTTGTGGCTAGCACTGAAGTTTACAGGGGGGAAACATGAAGTAGTTCTGTAACTCCCAGAGAAGCAACTTGTTCAAGCACTCTTTTAAGGGGTGCTTGGTACTTCAGGTAAGCCTGGGAGATGGGCTCCATGTCTAACAGAGGAGGAAGTACAGGCTCAATGGCTGATGACATCGGATCCTTTCAACTGGGTAAGTTTCAACCCACAGTTTCCCCATATTCAGAAGAGTGTCCTAACCACTGTTATTCCCAAGAGGTGCACACTCCTGCCCTCCTTTTATAAGCTAGGCCATTCTGCAGCTTGGAATACAAGAGTCAGAGCCAGAAAGACAGCTGAGAAGTCAAAGAACAACTCCATTTGCTGATAGGCCATTTACTTGGAAGAAGAACAAATGAGCCTGTGCTTACCCTGTTCATTTTTTTTGTGGTCTTTTTGTGTGTGTGCGTGTGTGTGAATATTTGTCTACTGTATAACTTTATATACAGTCCAGGAGCAGACATCAGAATACCACCCTTTCCAAATAAGTGCCCTGTTTAAGTTTTTGATATTCTGATCTCCACCCTGGGCTCGCACTATAGAAAATAAAGAGGATAACAAAAAAAAAAAAACAGTTAATCTTTCAGTTTCTGCCACAGAAAATAAAATGCTCTGAACCAGTAATAGCCACTTTTTAAATGTGCAACACACCCATCATTTCCCATTTCAATGTCTATACTCCGATGCTGCTAAAGATGCCTAAGTGAGTTTGCTACTGCTGTTAGGCAAGAGTTCAAGTCTGGCAATTATCAAAAGCTCGGGCTCTAACTGTATAAAGTATTTAAACCACATTATGATACATTTCCTACAATGTCACAGCTACTATGAAAAATTCAAAGAAATAAAGAAATAAATCATTTTCTTCCTTGCAGAGGAAACTGGTATGTCAACAAGTGCTTTCACTACCTTTAACCAGGGATGATTCAGTGCTTCATATACTGTTATCCTTTCTGCTGGATCCAGCATAAGCATGCGACGTACCAGATCTTTGGCACTTTCAGAAATATGGCTCCATTGCCTAGGATTCATCTGATTACAAGCAAGAAAAAATGAAATTAAATCAATAATAAGAACACAGAAAAGAACCTACTTTTTATGTAAAGTAATTGCATAGCTTAAGCAGTGGTTGGTACTTGTAAACACTTTATTATAATGAATGTAAAAAGAAGTTTCTAAGATTTGTAATAATGTACAAAATTATGCATTAGTAGCTATTGAAATGGCATAAAAAATTGAAAACAGTGAGCTCTGTATAACATAAAAGCTGATATATCCTTGGTATTATGTTATAATCATAGCACAATTTTCTACCTATGCTAAGTTTTGTTCAGATAAAAGTGACCCTTCACTAGAAAAAGAAAAAATAATTAGGCTTTGTCTGACAGTTACCTATGCATAGGAATGGCATGATAGTCTGTCTAGGTCAAACCACAATTTCATGCCACTGATGCTGAGTATGAGGGGAGTAAGCTAATGCATGTTAAGGACTCCTCTGGTCCTATTCCAGAGGTGTCATGGACTATAACTCTTATCAATAAATTCCTTTCAATTTTAAAACAGTTAGGGATCTTCAGCCACTCAGGCAGGAAAGCCTATTAACATGTGATCAACAATACAAGCAATTGCAACTCTTTTTACAGCAGAACTGTATCTTGAGGAGACAATAATGTGAAGGATAAGTTTGAATACATTTTAATCTTGTGCATATGCAGGTTTGTGTCCAACTAGTCAAGACCATAGAGTCACAGAATAGTTAGGGCTGGAAAGGACCTTAAGATCATCTAGTTCCAACCCCCCTGCCATGGGCAGGAACATGTCATCTGATAAAACCTTACTAGGGAAAGTTAGCTCTAATGGAAGGAAGATAATTGCAAATTTGCAGCAAGATGGCTTTAAAATCCTTGTAGTATTTTCACTGAATAGACATATCACTGTGGAAACAGGAACAGAGAAGGAACTGAGAAGACACAATGTACTGGCCAAGACTATTTTGTTTTAAACAAAGAAAAGTTAACTCATACACTTCCAGAAGTTCTTAGCTGTTTGAGAGATTACATAAAGAAATCTTCCATAAAGTGAACCTGGAACATCTACCAGTCTAAGCAGTTCCAAAACTAGTGCCATGAAGAAATCCTGTTATTTCTAGGAATACAAAATTCCTGACTAAGTGCAGTACCACTGCTGTCACTTATATTCTAGCAGAATACTGTGAAGTTCATATAATAAAATACTTTCTAAACCATACTACAGACTATCAGGCAGTTTTAGGAGTTTCCACTCGTGTATGACCTCAGTTGCATACTGATCTTAGACAAAACCACAAAAACAGTGAAGTCAAAGCTTTAAATTTTTCTCCACAGTGGCTCTAGGATGCTTGTATTGTGAAACATGTGTATCTTTCATGCACACCAATCTGCTTTCAGTTCTAAGTGGATCCTTTTGAATCATCATCAGCACTTTACTACATACTGTAGTATAAAGAAAAATGTGTAACTACGTATTTACAGTAACATGCATTTTGTGTTACATGAAGACAATATGATGACCAGCCTTTATGATAGTTCAGTTGATTAAAAAATTAAATTATCTATAAACCTAAGGAAATGTACAGTACGTTATACTACACAGCTAAACCATACACAATCCTACTGAGCTAAATGTACAATTAGAGTGTAGTTGTTGCACCCATTATTTCATCTGAGTAAATAGTTGCATATTCTAATTACCAACATTAATACAAAACACAGCAGGAACAAGACAAACTGGAGACAGAAAATCATCTCTCTTCCTGTGTAACACAGACTTCTATAAGCTTCAAATTATATGAGGGCAAATACAAAAATCAGCTGCCAGAAATTTTGCCAGCAAAACTTATCTCACTGGAAAAGGATTCAGGTATACTGTAATTTACCTTGTATTTTCCTTTAATAATGCCTTCAAATAATCTTTCCTTGGTTCCATAAAAAGGCAAACAACCACTTAGCAGGATAAAAAGGATCACGCCACAACCCCAGACATCTACAGGCTTCCCATAAGGTTCCCTTTTTACCACTTCTGGGGCCATAAAATGAGGTGTTCCTACACGTCCTAAATGGAAATAAAAACAAAATTGAGTCAAAGTGATGTGTGTCAAATATGGCAACAAAGAATATCGCTGCATTACACTAAAAGAGTTTTAATAAGTTTTGTTTGTGGGTTAAACTGTTAACAAAATCCTCTTTTCCTTAAGTTTAGTATTTATTAAATACACCCCGTAAGACAAACCAGTTGTTTCCCTTTTGCTTGGATTATGTTTTTATAAATTAAGGAATATTTTATCCTGTCCTGCAGACTGTGAAATAAGACTTACAGAAGAGCATTAAGATTATTAATTGAAACATGACATATAAAAGTAAAAATATCAACTTGGAGAACTTTTGAAACAGGAATTATTTATCCAGAGAGCATATACAAAGACACTGCAGAGCTGCTTCTGACTGGAAAGAGCATAGATGGTCTTGATCATCATTGTCTGATGCTCTGCCCAAGCTTTAGACAGTGCAGCCAATGGAAAATGCTAGCAAATATGTTGTTCACCTATTTGAGGAAGGCAATGTCCTACCACAGATAAGAAGATAATGCTAATTTGTTTCATAGCGTGCTTTCAATGGGTGCCACACAGTAATGGTTCTGGGGCAGTACTGATTCTGGATTGGCAATGAATGTACACCCATAGAAGAAAATGTATTTAGTACCAACAAATCTTGTGAGCGGGTAAACTGATTAAAATGACTTCATTCAACTTCTGTGTAACACATTAAGCCAAANTTGCTGGAAAGTAGCAAAATAGTGTGTCTTTTCAGCAAAATATGGATGTCTGACTCACATAACTTCTTTCTTTAAGTAATTGGCATCATTGGTATTATGATTACATGCTTCATAGAAAGCAGCACAAAAAAAAAAAAAAAAAAAGGCAACAAATATTTTACCTCTCCCTATAAATATTTCCCATTGTAAAGAGGTTTGTTTCCAATTAAGCTTGAATGCTCAAGGCATCAGTAACATGTACAAACACTGCCCTATTTGGACTACCCTGGTTCCACCAAGTACCAACAGAAGAAAAAAACATAACTGTAGTAAACTGTTACTGCTTGTACCATCTTCATAAATTATTCTTCCTTACTGATTCTACAGTGGAATTCAGAGGCTCCATTCCAGGCTTTCAGCACCTTTGTTCTGTCTAGGAGAGTTTACAATTAAGTCTGGAAAACCTGAGGTGTTCACATGGAACTTATTTAATTCAGTCTTGTCTGGTAAAGAGACTTGCTAGACTACCCTAGCCTATCATGCACACCACTTGCATGTGAGTTAGCTAATTCACAGCACTAGTAACAAACACCTAGGACACATTTTCCTGATAGAAGCTTACTCAGTAAAGACCATCCTTTGTTTATATCATCTAATACAGGAATATGATCTGACTGTGCTCTGTTAACTAGTCCTTACTCCTTTTTCCATCTACAAGGAGTAATAAATTGACAGAAGGCATTTCCTAACTTCCTCACCCCCCACCCCAATATATCATTTACGACAACAAAAGCATCAACACTTCCAGCTCTGTATCAGGCTGTGCATGTACGTAAGCAGCAACACCTGCCTCTTCAAACATTATTCATATACCACTTAGACTACTCATATGACATTAGTGGTATGCATACCGCAGTCTGGAAATCTTTGGTACAGAAGATATCATGCAAGAGCGCAGAGCAGTCTGGCTTACCCAAGTCTTGTTTATCTCAGTGCTAAACTTCCTGGCATTTGGGTGCAGAGGTACCTATTAGCAATTCTGGAGCAGGTATAACCTTACACATTACAAACCCCAAACATTTTTGGTAATAAGTATTGTTTAAATCTTTTTTATCAAATGAATGGAAAAATCACATATACTCTGAAGATTTTGCCTTGCTATGAGGCTTTCCAATTGCTGTTATGGAATCTGGGAAGTCTAGCGAAAGGCAATTTTTCAAGATGAAAAGCAGAAATAGCTAGAAGACAAGGTATCACAGGGACAAAGCAAGCTATTTAAAAGAGGCATTAAAATTCAAGGAGATACACAGTCATCTGGATCATGTAGCTAATGACACTAAGAATCCTATGTATCAAATGATACCTAATTTGACTGAATGTGTATTTCCATGTGTCATTCTCAGCTCAGGACCTACTCTGTGTTTTAAGTAAACAAATAGAGAGACGAACATGGTTAAAAATGACTGTTGTGAGAAGTAGACTTAAAGGTTTGGGGTTTGGTTTTGAGGGTTTTTTTTGCAGTGCATTTAGGTCTGCTGGGCATTTGCAGTACACTAAAGGCCAATCTACAGAACACCTTGTTCTGATGAAAGTGTGCCCTTTCAAACAATTGTCCATCCTGCATTTTCTCCTATGATGTAAAATAGCGTATTTAGCAGCAATACATACTATGTAAGGAATACAATAGCATTATTTGGTGTAAGTGTTTAGATACCAAGATGCTGGCAAGTGTGTGTATACTGCAGGAGTGTTCCTTTTGAGGAGAGGCGGAGGCTGCCCCATGCTGAACACTGGTGGTTCCAATGGACCCACTGCAGCTCAATACAGCAGTCAAGATGGTAGTGCCTCAGGTAAAGGGCAAGAAAGGGAAAAACATTGCCCAGCAGTGAGGAATATGGGGAAAAGTGTGAGAAACAGCCAGTGAGCACCGAGGTGAGAGCATGAGGAAGAGGTGCTACAGGTGCCCCAGCGGAGATTGCCATGCAGCCCCTACAGAGGTCATAGTAGAACAGCTATCCACCCTGCAGCCCATGGAGGACCCCATGCTGGAGCAGGTGGACATTCCCTGGAGGACCCACACAGAAGGAGGGGCACTGTGTGAGAAGGAAGGTGCGGTACAGAAGGGCTGTTATGGACTGACTGCAGCCCCCCAGTTCCCCATCCCCTTATACCACTCTGGTATAAGGTTAAGGTTAAGGGAGTCAGGAGCAAGGGAGTGAAATTGTGCCCAGGGAGTAGAGGTGGTGGTGTTAATTTTTGTCTGTGCTTCCCACTACCCAAATCTATTTGAACTAACAATAAATTCAACTCTTTTTCTGTTTCATCTATCATGGTAACTGGTAAGCAGTTTGCATGTATTTACCTTGACCTGTGAACTTTTTCATCCTATTTTCTTCCCTTGCTCTGATGAAGAGAGGGAGCGAGTGAGCAGCTGGTAGGAGTTTGGCCCTTAGCCAAGGTCAACCCACCTAATGTGTTACACTGGTGTTAACATACAGAACACCGACCAAACAGGGAAAAATATGATCAATCTTCCGCCAAAGATACAGCTTGTTTCTTTCATTTTTAGTTTTGAAATATCACCTTAGATATTTCATACGGCCTAGTACTCTACAGTGTCAAGAGATGATCAAAAACGTGTATTTTTCTTCCTTCTTCCCTTCAGCAAATAATACTTCGAATGGAAATTACTTTGCTGAGATTGATAAGCAAGAAAAATCTATTATTTATATGCTCTCATAAATATATGCAGAACAGAACAGTTTCTTGAAAGTGAACATTAAACATCTTCCCTAAATTTTGCGAAGCAGGGTCTTGATGGTGGACAACAATTTCAGATTTTCTTCCCCCTCTATTTTGCTTCCTGAGTACAGTGCACGAAAGTACAAAAACACTGGTAAAACTATAGAATGTCAACAAGTAGCAAACGTAACTTGCAACAGTACGCTTATCAAAATTGCAGACAAAACATAATATGCGAGCTTTTCTTATGCAGCATTCATGCACTGCCAGCACTCTGTGCATTATCAGTGACCTTCATAATAATTTTTTTTCTGAGACACATTTTTGTAACAAAACAAGCTTCTTGAGGCTTTTGTTTCCTACTCTCTGTGATAACAGACAAATCATAGCCTCTTGATACTTCAAGATTCCTATTCTGCTTTTTCTCGCAGCTTCACATCAGAATGTGAGGCTGCATGTTTAACTAGTACACAAGTGCTCTTACAGACAAACTGACAGAAGTTCTGGTTAAAAACCTCCACCCCTCTCTGATCACCCCAGTAATTTTCTCCTCCCTTGGAAGCTAAAGCACATAGATTACAAGCATTAAGAATTGGATCTTCATAGCCCTAGCTCAAAACCAGTATACTATAAAAATCCACTTTAATGAACTGCTTAATGTTGAGGAGAAAGAATCGACTAGTTCAATAATGGAAAACATTCTACACAGCTGTTTAAAACCCCAAGAAACTGCTGCTATAAACTGGATGAAAAATGGATGCTACTTAATAGCATGCTGAAAAAACAGTACTACTAAACCTTAACACTCACTTTCAAATTTAAAATGAGAGCTCTATAAAAACAAATTAATTGAGAAAGAAAGCTAGGCTAACTTAATAAAACCCTGCCATTTACCACTGTTAGATTATAATTACTGAAAATAATTATAGAATGATTTGGCTTCGTAACCTTTTTAGTACAGACTACAGGATCCTGATACTTTAGATAGGGGGATGATGGTGGTGTGAAAAAGCAGATCCAGGACGAACAGAAACTTAACTGGTTGATACCGAACTGTCAATTTAAATAGGATAAGAAAATGTACATATATGTGTGAATTAGAAACTTCAAAATTCTAAAGCAGTTTCCGGGGCAGGTGTCATCCTTGTGACAACAAACCACTGGGTTCATCAAAAGGAGCAAATGCTGCTTTTGAGGTTTTTCTAAAAAACTGACTTGAGCAAGGACTGCTGAACTGCACTTCTGGGTCGCACCAAGCTCAGCAAAATGAACAGCGTGCACATCTGCACATACATTGATAGTGATTTTTCCCATTTTGCAACCACAAGAACTATAAGGTGAGCATCAGCAGCAGGATAAACAGAATCTGTAGACATCAAAGTTTTCTAAAATCATGGTTACTCACTGCTCTTTAGACCAAGTATCACTTCTGCTGAAAATTATCTAGTACAAAATTTGCCTCCTGAACTCACACAGTTCCAAACAAAATTGTTCCAAACAGTTCAGTTGGTTAAAATATTTTAGAAGCTTTTGAATTTTCTTTGGTGTTCTGGCAGAAACTCTGCATCATTTTGGAAGCAGTGTGAGAAAGAATAGGAAGCAAAGGCATTTTTCTCTCTTTAGTAGGTAACTTCTGCCTTCCACAGGTCTTCTACTCTTCAGGATATAAGAACACTTATGGATACATTTGAATGAATGCCCATAAAAATTAACATTGTTTTATTTAAATAAATATTATAGGTATAATATTATTTATATAAGTATTAATTATTAATCATAATATAAATAATACACACATTTTCAGTCATATTTGTATGTGAGAAGAAATCATATGGAAGACTGGAATCAATTTTCTGTTTATATGTTTCTAGGGTCTTCTTCACTTTTCTAGAGTAGCATTAACAGAAAATCATAACTATATGAAGACTCTGCAGTGGTATCCACTCGTTGTGATACTTGCATGCATTCAATTTATTGTAAGTAAATGCCTACATCAAAGTATTTGCTGAACTAGGAAGCACTCAATGCCTGAATAGGTACAGACGTCTGAGATCATATTTCTAGAAGTAAGCTTTCTTATCAGCCAGGTCTGAAGCATGACGGTAGTCTGGAAATTCATAAAATTGCTAATTTTATTGATTTTTCCTGTGGATAAACAGAGACCTTCAGTCTTCAGATGTAGTCAATCTGATATCATTTACAAGCACCAAAGATAAATGTTGACTTACCTTTGATAATTTAGTTTCTATGACTCTTTCCATATTATTCCAGACAATAGGGCTATGCTTTCCACAAGAAGAAGAGTATATACAGAGACCCAATCAGATTTTGTCATCCCTAAGGCAGGGGACTGATGACCAAGATATCAGAAGGAGAGTCTTTCAACAGCAGTAGTATCTGAACGATGTATAAGGAAACAACTGGAACAAATAATTTTTAGGAAAAAAATGTGAGGTACTAATAAACATCACCATCTGACCTCTCATAATAGTGTAATAAGGAATATGTTCATAAATTAAGGAGTTTCTAAAAGAGTGGGATGTCCAGAATAATGTGGAAGGAATTGAAGAATCACACACAACAGATCAGCTAGGTCAATACCTCATGCTTTTAATTCCTTTCCACATTACTCCAGACAATAGAGATGTTTAAGGCAGGTGTACAGAGAAGATGAATAGATTAAAAAAAAATATTAAGAAAAAAAAGAAAAAAAAAAAAGAGGAAAAACAAAACAAAAGCAAATCAGCTTCAGCACAGAAGACTGCCTGAAGAAAATGTATTTTAAAAGATGCACTGGCAGACAACTGGATAACTGGATAGTAGTGTCCAGAAAATGAACAAAGATCGTATGTTAAACAGACAAATTATAATAACTGATTCAATGGCATTTTCAGCCATAAAACTGTGATGGAGAAAGTAAACCTAAATTGACTTTTAAGTACATTAGCCTCTTGTATGTGCTCTCAAATTGACCCAGATGTGAAGCGGAATTTCTGAGAGACAGTAAACCACAGGTGTATGCTTTGTTGTGTTTTTTTTTAAAAAGTTTACCAGAGGTAAATTTTGAAGACTCTCACATTTTTTTATTTTTCAGGGGAAAAAAAAAAAGTGAAATAGTGCACTTGCTTTGCCAAAGAAAGAAATGCTATCGTTTAATAGAAAGAAGAATACTAGGGTAGGACATCAATTTATAAACGTTTACTTCTTAGAAAATAAAATAAAGATCTGTTGTATCATTCAGACAATGATGATGAAAAGCAAAAAATTCTACGCAGTCTACAGACACAACAATTCAAAAATATGTTCTTCAAACCAAGAAGATCCAGTTTGGTGAAATGCTAGAACAGGTTGTGCAGAAAGGTGGCAGATGCCTCATCCCTGTAAGCACTCAAGTTCAGGTTGGATGGGGCTCTGAATATCCTGATGTAGTTGAAGATGTCCCTGATCATTGCAGGGGGCTGGATTGGATGACCTTCAAAGGTCCCTTCCAACCCAAACTATTCTGTGATCACTTTTACATTGATGGAAAGAAAATAGAAAAAAAAGGAACTTAAAAGATCCCTCCCCAGTTCCACAATTTTACTTGCAGGGAAATGTATGGTAATGCTTTCTTTTACTATTTTTTGTAGTAAGCCTAAAAGGCTAGTGGATGAAGAACTAAGAACACTTGATATTTATGTGCTGTACTTCTATTCAGAACATACAAGATGTTTGCCAGTAAGCTGATGATGGTTGTGATAGGACAACTAAACATACTACGGGATTCTGAAGCAGCTTCGGGGGCTAACTAATAATATATACAAATCAATGCCGGACTGGATTAGCATCATACCTCTGACATTTTGCTGCTAAACGTAAAAAGTGAAAAGGAGTCAGCTATCCATATATAGGGCTTGACAGTATAGAACCTCATATGGTTATTTTTACTAGTGGAAACCAGGAGAAAGTAAGTAGATTAAGTGGAGGAAATAAGAACTTGTGGACTGAATGGCTTTTGCTCCTTCAGGGTTTTATACCATATACTAGATAAAACCCCCAAGATCTAGCATCTGAGATATTTGATATCTGATAAATCTGATGTCACATTTATTTAAGAAAATATTGAAACTATTCATACCACATTCTGAAAGAAAGTCATTTAAGGAATAAGAGATGATAGTGTGAGATTGCTTTATTAAATCACTGACTTCCCAGAGGTTCCTCCACTCCAGCTGCATGATAACCATGCAGACATGGACAGTTTCCTTCTACGTCCTGTTCCACAATAGAGTTCACTTACAAATTATTATGATCTGTAACTACTGAACATACTGCCAGAATTCCATTTTAAAGTACCTACTTTGATGCTTCAAATGAATGCATTTAGGAAAACTTTTTCCTTCTGATATAAGAACTGCAAGAAGAGACCTTGATATTGGTAGCTCATGAAAACAGTTTCCTGTAACTTGGAAGGTGACACATGCTTTTTATTCATTGCATTGCAGCTTATGGACGAACATAGTGGAACTGGAAGTACTCCCTTACATTTTCCCTTTTGGTCTTATGAAAAAGTAGTAATGGCTATGTCCCTTTTTCTGGCACTTAATAATAATTAAATTATCTTAAAAATAAACTCGACTGGGCTGTTAACTGATTTTCATTAATGACATCTAGTATGACATCAGAGCTTGCTATCATAAGCTCCCTTACATGTCTTTCAAATAATCCTCTATCTGCTCAAAAGAACACTGTAGTCCTAATCCTTCTAAACAACACATGTCTATCTTTGACTTACATCAAAAGATGGGGACTGGGTTACTTTAAATTCCTGAGACTTAGTTTAACTTAATTACAAAAATACCCTTTCTCACAAAAATCAATTTATACACACTGGAAAAAACCAGTGTCTTTTAAATTAAAAAAATTCTGTAGTCCCAAAGAAAGTAAAAGCTGCACCCTAGAAGGCAGGCTTTGAAAACATTGAGGGAGAAAATTCCCTTTTATTTGTGTTGTCCTGGGGCTACACACTATCTGTGGTTACCAAGCACAGATATACCAGTGTAAAAAGGAAAGCAAAACGGCACAAGCACATGAAAGCAAGAAAAAGTTTCTAGAACATTGGTAATCCCTGAATATTTAGCTACAGCAACTCTTATTTTAGGAGGCAAAGAGAGAGTTATCACAGATATTGAAGAGCTTTTGCATGATGGGGTGTGTGTGTGTGTGTGTGTTAGATTAAGGGAAGAGTCCTGTCAGTTGAACTTCACTACAGTTACATTACTTTCAGTGTTGACATGCTTTTTCTAAAGGAAAGCTGTTCTTTTTTGGTTCAAATGAGAAATTACTCCAAGCAACATAAAGTTAAAAAATTTCTGCTATTGAACATCAAGGTTATTTACATAGCGATTTACACTAGTAATTAGTATATTCTGCTAGGGTACTGTGGTAATACACATTACCTAGGTACAGAAAGATTAATAAGTATTCCACTTTCTGTAAGTATAAGGCAGTGTGTTTTCAGTGTTGTAAAAATTTTAAGGTGTATTTAGCACTGAAATGACTTAGAAGCACAGGAGGTTTTAGGTCAGTAAAAGAACCTTAGTGCCATAATAGGTTTTATTTAATAGGGTTTTTCCTTTCTAGATGTGCTAAACACCAAATATAGG
This sequence comes from Agapornis roseicollis, assembly GCA_002631895.1. Classification (NCBI taxonomy): domain Eukaryota; kingdom Metazoa; phylum Chordata; class Aves; order Psittaciformes; family Psittacidae; genus Agapornis; species Agapornis roseicollis. The sequence goes on along the minus strand of NDXB01000482.1, from coordinate 68,405 downwards.
AATTGCCATGCTGAAAGGGAAATAATTGACGATGTTAGGCTGAATAAATGTTTTTTACTAAAAATTAGGAAAAGCATGCAAAAATGGATGTGTTGGGTTTTATACTGCTCAAACCTATCTATATAGAGTGCTTCTATTTAATTTAGGAGACAACTGAAATATAGGTACTGCCTGTAGTTTATTGTTATTATCAGCATTACAAAACAAAACTTATCCATAGGGCACATAGATAACTTAAATACGTAGATAAACATTTTTTTACAAGGAATTTATAGCCCAGTTCAAACAGACAGCGTTGTTAACTTTCACATAACACCTATGAGGTGATATTGTAAAGCTGAAGAAATAAAATCTTGCAAGTGAATCATAGAAATGCTGTAGATGGGACTATGGTTCAGGTAGGGAAGGATAAAGAGCTGCCAGATAACAGATGTAGTTTGTTGTATAAGGATTTAAATGGAAGATGGGAAGAAAGAGATATGGAGTCAGTTAAGGAAAAATCTTGAAACAAGTAGGAGCACTGTGACCTTTCATGGTTTATAAATGAAGTGGAATTACCCTGTGTATCCCTGAACGCAAGAGGAATTTGAAACTGAAAGTAGCAAGTGCTAAAAAAAGGGCTGCAAATTGGAAGTGACAGTTGAGAAAGAGTTAAAAAAAAATGAAGGTAGACTGGTATGGCAGAAGTTGAGATGGATGAGGCAAAAGATAGAGAATTATTATACTGATGATGCTTAAGAAAGAAGCTTCTAGAAGTACTGCAAACAGAACAGAAAGGAATGAAAACATTTTCACATAAAAAAGGAAAGACTAGACCGGTATTGATGACTGCGTGGAGGTTGAGCACATGAACAATGTGCAGGATCACGGAACAGTGAACAGTAATGGAAAAGGAAGGATATGACAAATCTGGGGAAAAGCACAGGATTTTTTTCCAAGTTGAACTTGAGGTTTCTTAAGAGACGCTTAGTAGTCTGAAAGAAAGTACACTGTATCTGACTATCTTCAGAAGAGCAGCTGAAACAGAAGACATGGATAAAGTTGCTCAGTGAGAATATGAAGAAGAAAAGTGAGAGAATCATAAACAAAAGTGTAGGAACTCGCATTAAAAAAAGCAGTGGCTGTGGTACTGAAAATTTGAGAAACACAGAAAAAGTAAAGAAGGGAGTGACCTTTCCATTAAGGAAACAGTAGCTTAACTGAATGAGTAGTCTCCTTGAAAAGATGCATCTAGGTCCCTCAGTTAATAAGATACTTGGATATTTCAAGGGTATTAGTAACATCAGGAAGGGAACGGACACTGTTGGCATGCTTATGTTAGATTTGCTTTTTAATTTAAAGAGCATAGAAAAGCCAAGTTGATTCAGACCTTTAAGTAACTAGATTAAGAAATCTGAGTTTCTGAAGAAACATGGTACTGAGAGGAAGTTACTTGTTTTGAAGAAAAAAAATAATAAAACTAGCAAAATATTTTGCTCTGGTCTCGTACTCTGGCAATGAAAGCACCAGAAAATTGATTGGGTCTTCATCTGTGTAGGCTGATAAAAGCATAACCCTATTGTCTGGAACAATATGGAAGGCAGCTAGAGGAAATAAAATCCACAGAAAACAAAACACAGTCAAAAAATATACATATGCATCAAGATATTGATGTTTTATGCAATAATTACAATGAAATACTAAAACATAGAAAAGAGTCACATATGAAAACTAGTAAGAATTTGCTATTAAACAGCATAATGTTCTAACAGAAACTGCCTAAGTAACACAGGGGAGCATTGACGATGCAGTAGTAAATGCTTACTTGCTTTCACATGCATTTCAATCCTGATAGCGTTTTTATTTTGTCAAGCATGGAAGAATTATGCCAAAGATTGTGTTAAAGTGGAAAATTCTTTGCTCTTTTCAATTCTATTTTGATCAAATCAGTGTAAGCTCCTACTGAGTAACATTTAGAGGGATTTAATAGTCAGTATATGTCTGCACTACATTACACATTACAAGCAATTTAGCTTAACTGTGTGCATTTATAATGTTAACAAGTCTTTAGTGAAAGATTATTTTTGAGTTCTTGTTTTGCAGGCCAGTCTGTGTGAGAATAACAGAACTGTGCAATAAAACATGTATAATACTATATAACTTCAAAGGAAAACTTCTTACCTCCAGCAACTAGCCCAGACTCTCCTAACTGAATTGCTACCCCGAAGCCACCAAGCTTCACTGGGGCTGAATTCTCTTTTGAGGCAAGCAGTACACAGTGTGGCTGAAAAGACAAAAACCCAGAAAAATTATCTTATTATGTGAGAAATAAAACTGGCATTTTAGAACCTGATTTCATAAATTTGCAAACAGATGCTAGTTTTTATTTATGTATTTATTTATTTCAGTATTTCTTAATTTCAGGTGTTTTTTCTTTTGCTGGCATGGTTTCATCTTTCTTCACTGGCTTCCCTTTCAATTGTCCCAGCCACAGCAATATTCTTTCAGGACTTAACAGAATTCACAGGGAACACAAAGTGAAATTATAATAAAATGGAGATAAAAATTAACACTTGAAATTTCTTTTTACTTTTCATCCTTAAGCTTTTAAAGGGTGGGGTGGGGGGTGAGGGGGCTGGGAAGGGGAATTGTTTAGGCTTCTAAACTGATTCCAGGCACAGTCATCTTTGACTTTCCACTGTCTTTCCACTAGTGAGGTATAACATATAAAAATGGAACAACATTACACAACAATGTGGATGGATACTGACTGCTATAGGATGAAGCAACATATAGACATAATCTGTTCAAACATAATTTAATATATAATACACATAGCCAAACTACTGCATTTGGTACAGAATGACTTCCTGCCTCACTTTGCAGTCAACCATTATTTAAAAGGGAGAATGTCAAATGTGTATACTCTTCTTGAGAATAGATTACTGCTTAAATTACAATCCTTGCACCTTGATCTGCTATCACCCATGTTTTCCTTGAAAGTTTCAATTATACAAGACAATCACCTTCAAGTGAGAATTCATAGAGCTGTTTACAAGTCTAACTGAAATGTAAAAAATCCCAGAAAAGCTTAATTCCTAAACAAATGATATATTAATATAATTAACATGGAAATTATAATATCAAATGCTAAGGAGATTACTAAGTCAAGATAATGTTCTTGAGATAATCATTAAATTTAGGCTACCATATATCAGGATTTGTAGAATCCATTTCTAAATTTGCAATTTATAAATGTAACTTTCAATCCCTTTCACCCTATATAAAATAATATTACCAGATGGTATTCCACTTCTGCCTCATTGAAATTCTTAAGCCACACCACTTAGGGCACTTTCACAATCTCTCATAGCTGCCATTCTGAGTGGAAAAAAGATCAACCTCAAACTTATAATCCCAGGCAAGAAGGTAGATGGAACAACTACACCAACATAAGCAAAATGTACCATTTTACTGTGGTGATTTATCTTTACTTATCAACTTCCACGACAACGTTAAAAATATGAGAGAATGCACCAACATAATTGTCATCCAAACAGGAAGCCACTGACACTGCTCACCAGAAACAAAGTTTCTGAGAAAAAAATAATATATAAAAATCCAAATCTCCAACTCCTAGAAAATTTTGTTATAGAACGTCTGCCAGCAAACCCCAAAGTAACAGCAAAATTGATCTTTCCAATAAACTGAGTTTTGCTAGTTAAAACACATTCAAAAAAAACCCAGTTGCAACACTAGTTAAACTTCCCCTTGTTGCTAATTGTACTATGTCAGCTGATTCTTATCACTTTCATAGAGAAGCTGGTGATTTAGCTTTCTAATAAGAGGACTTGCATGTTACTCCTCCCTGTCTTCACTAGTGGTTTTGAAAATCAGCAGAAGTTCTCAATATATAAATGGTAAGTGTCTTCTTTTATACTTTACCCATATTAAACATGATTTCTATTAAAATGTCATTTAACTGCAAAGGTACTACTGACCTACAAACTCTTTCTTAAACGCACCTAGGGTTAAGCATGACTGTTTGCTTCCAGGTGACAAAACTTATGGTAGTGAGAAGTTGTATTTCTAATGCATGTGCAATGTAATAGATTTTTTGCTCTCATTGACCTAAAACTTGTCAATACTTTGCAAGTTATGATGTCAATCATTTTTACAGAAAAGCATCATAACAAGAAATCCTAGCAGTAGATAGGTTTCAAGATGTATTTGAAAGCATCGCATTTTTTTTAATGAGACTTTCAAAATTATATCTTGCCTGGACAATATGAAAACAGGAATATTTTTTAAACTGCTACCATATTGTACAAATTAAATACAATTGTGAGGTCAACCTACACAGCACATTTAAAATATTTTAGTCTGTCCTCTCAATAATGCAGATTCTGTATGTGCATTAATTCTTACTGAGATTTTTATCTAAAGTGCTGTCATGTTCACTGCTGTAGCCATGCCACACATTTAAATGTAAATTTGCATTTTTTTAGACCTAGCATGCAAATGAAAAACTATTTTAACACCAATTCTATAGGTTTTGTGGGATTAGGAGAAAAAAACTTGCTCCTTTAAAATGAAAAAATCAAAGCAAACTTATTTATGGAACCTTTTATCATTATGAAATACAAACTGAGGACAAAGTTGTATCATTACTAATCAGTCAACCATCTCTCTAAACAGTTAGTTCTGACTTTGCTCTCCTAACCACACACTTTTTTTGTTTTTCCTTCTTTGGTCAAAACTGATTTGCAACTTCTACATTGCACCTTCCTAATCAAAAGTAAGTTTAGTGAAATTAAAAACTTTGAAATTAAAACGAAGGAAACAATGAAAACAAGGAAAATGTGATAACAGTGTTACTGCATTAATGTGACTTCCAGCTAATATTAGTTTCTTTGTATAATATTGATTTGTGAACAGCTAAGGAAAAAATGCTTAAATTTACATGAAGATATAAAGTATTAAAAACAATCTCACAGTGTTACTTTTAACAGATTACATAGCCAAATAAGTTTTAATTTACAATTGCTTTTCTAATTGAAAACTGGTGACTTGTATGGGAGAGATCCCAGGCACTTATTTAAAATTAATACTGATGAGTTTAGAATTGTTTTGATCTATTTCTATGTACTTTGTATCAACACTGACATCACTTCACTTATGCTTACCCATTCTTGCATCTTAATTAAAAAGTTTTCTGTGTTATAGAGAGGAATCCTAATATCCGAACTTAAAAAAATTATTTGTACTTATAGGAAAAAAAATAATTAATTTATAAAGTCAGCAGCAAACCATAATAGTTGATTTTGAAAACAATAACATTTAGAAAGCTATAACTACAAAAATGGTTGTCTGTATGTGTACTTCTTGTGAACTAAACCAAGTTATTCTAGACTTACACTGTATCATGATACCTATCTCAAAGTCCTTCTACTCAACTACAATGATACTTTGGTGCATTTACTTGCTTTAGCAATTTCCTTTAATGTTTATATCACGTAAGACTGTATGCAGTAAAGCAAACACATGAAAATGATCCAGTAGTGATTTAATTCTTGCAATTTCTCTTTGCACTCCTACAGAACAGCTAAAAAAATCCTCACAAATGATGGGTGCAGCTTCAGCTGATTTACTGACCATTATTCCATACAAGGAGGACTTTTGGAGTAACCTACCTAACCTAGCCATAAATGCCTCAGAAATTCAAAACAATGCCACTTGTTCCTTGGATGACAACTCACTGTCACTTGCTTTGATAGTTTTTTACTCTATTATTTTTGTCGTTGGATTGGTTGGGAATATTATAGCCCTGTTTTCTTTCCTGTGCATTCATCAGAAAAGGAATTCTATCCAAGTTTACTTGCTAAATGTAGCTGTTGCAGACCTTCTGCTGATCTTCTGCCTTCCCTTCCGAATACTCTATCATGTTACCAAAAACACCTGGCTGTTTGGACTGATTTTATGCAAGATTGTAGGAACTCTATTTTATATGAACATGTATATTAGCATAGTACTGTTGGGACTAATCAGTCTCGATCGTTATGTAAAAATAAATAAGTCTGTGAAGCGCCCTAAAATGTTAACTACTAGACGAAGTATACATATCTGCTGCATGGTGTGGGCAATCGCACTAACAGGATTTATGATAGTAGTTGCACCATCTTTCTTTAAGAGTGAGAATAGCAATTCTACTATGTGCTTTCATTACCGAAATAAACACAATGCAAAGACAGAAGCAATTTTAAATTATGTTATTGTAATCATTTTTTGGATAGTTTTTTTCCTTTTGATACTTTCGTATGTTAAAATTGCTAAGAACCTCCTGAAAATTTCGAGGAAAAGAGCAAATTTTCCCAATGCAGGAAAATATACCCAGACAGCAAGGAACTCCTTCATTGTGCTCATTATTTTCACCATCTGTTTTGTTCCTTACCACGTATTCCGGTTTGTCTACATTACATCACAGTTACAAAATCCATCCTGTCATTGGAAGGAAATCATTCACAAATGCAATGAGGTGATGCTCATATTCTCATCTTTTAACAGCTGCTTAGACCCAGTTATGTATTTCCTAATGTCCAGAAGTGTCCGTAAGACTGTATTCCAACTTATCTGCAGAAGACTTCATGGAGATTCAGGCCTAGCACTGGAAAGTACTTCAGAAATAAAACTTGGACAATATACACAAGAGCGATTTTCTACTACCACTCCCCACTCAAGTTCTTTAAAGAAGAAATCTCTGATTTGATTGCTTAAAGGAATGGATAGTAATTTCTCTGTTGCTTCAGGATTTATATCAATTCATCATCACATCAATTTAAGATTACCAAATGTTATACTGTACAGCTACTAATCCTGCCTTGTTCTTCCTGGTAAAAAAAGAGAAGTTTTACTTCTGTTTGTGAAAATAAGAAGTTGCTTTTAAGAAGTACTTCACTCTTGTGTATCCAAGAAAACAAAATAGGAAGTTCTCAGACATTTTCTGTTGGACTAAACTAGAACACTAACTCTTTAAGGAGATTTCCATGAAGTAGATTGAACCTGTATAAGGAGTCTTGTATATAGACATTACTATAACAAACTTCTGTATGTAAGTAATGAATTTTGCGAAAAATATTGTGTCTTATTCAAAAGAGCTATATAAATCATTACAGATTTTATTTACTTCTCTGTTTTAATAGGTTTCAAATACATCAGCATTTTAACTACATTTATAGAAGTACTTTTTCCAAGAAAATATTTGACAGTTCAGTAACACGCATGGTTTGAAAATGGGGAAGAATACAACTGCCATTAATTCAGTTATAATTACAGAAGATACACTTAATTTTATTAAATAGCAAGCATTTTATCCCAAGAACAGCTTAAAGGCTAGAAAGGTGAACCAATTAAACACTAGATGTTAAGCTCCATAAAATAAAGATTTATTATACTGAACACATACAAGCAGTATTGCTCAAGTAAGCTGATGTAAAGAAGTCTGTTTTAATATTACTACCAGTAACTTCTCTGATGGATCATGTCACTTTTTATGCCAAACCTGTGTCAAAATTTGTGGACTTTTACTAATTCTGTACAATATTCTGGTTTACAAAAGTTACTCATAAAACTCATACTGAGCAAAGTAAACCTAACATTTCTGCTATATAAACTTGGCTTAATTTTTATGTGATTTTACTTCATTCAGTTTTGGTGAAATTGGGTATAAACATGTCAAATGAATTATAATGACCAGCCAGTGGGTTTTTTTGTTTGTTTTTTAAACAAAAGAAGGGTAGGATTTCTTAATGGTCAAGAGAGAAATGCCTATGACCATGGAATTTTTATATAAGTACAATGGTAACTGGAATTTTTTTTTGGCAAGTAAGATATTTGTACGATGACTTCTGATTGATTCTCACAATAACTGCATTGTAATATTTTCACGATCTTTATCATCTTATCTTTTTGTGTGTATGCTGGAGTAAGAACTGTTTTTTCTCTGTAATTGTAAAGTGCATGGAATAGCATGTTCCTCATCCTTTGCAATTCTGCTATGCAGTATAGTAGTTCTACATAGTTACATCAACTCCTGGAAATCTAGTGGAGTTTACAAACCATCATTTCACAAGATACATACATTATCTCATCATTCTTCCCTTGCCTGTATTTTTTCTACTATAAGTAGTTGATTAATAACACTGATCAACAGGCCAGGGTGGGAACATGGGAAAGGATGGACATGACCATCTCAGTGCGGCTTGAACAAAATTTGAATTCTAAAATTCTTTTGAAGGAAGTGTTCTGTTAAAACCAGAGCTTTCATTTATAAAGAATGCAATTCCTGAACACTACATGGTTGCAAAAATAGACTAAGAGCTCTTCAGAAAATCAACAATACAGGGCTTCAATGAAACAAATGAGACTTTTAAAGCCAAAGGCAAATAGGAATATGCTCCACAGGACAAAAAAAGACCTTATTATTCTGGGCATACTTTTGTAAAATATGCAATGCTTATTTGGTTACAATAATATTATTTTGGAATCAACTAAATACATAAAAGGACAACAGGAAAATCGTCATGCTGTACAAATTCAAGATTCTGGTCCATCATGTGAATAGTATTATGTGGGCTTTTTTGTTTTTAATGATTTTAACAGTGTGATCTAGTTAGAGTGTTCTTATTTATATTGCTCAGATTGACACATCTGAGCTGTCATGCAGAACTCAGATGTGTTCTGCATGACAGCTGTTCTCTACAGATTGTAGAGAAGGAGCACCAAGGAAGCTATGCACAGTCTCAATGGACAAGGTTTCAGGAAAAAAAAAAAAGTTTTAGAAGAAATACTGAAAAGTTACACTTTCCCAGGACTACACATTAATGATCTACATTAAACACTTCAATATAGAATCATCTTTTGCTTAAATCAGCCTCTGTGCATAAGCAGCAAATATGACCCAAATTTTACAAAAACATTTCAGGAGCTGGGAGCTTGTATTAGGCACCTTTAAAGTCAAATAAAATTAGGCAAGCTTCTGTTTATATGGTACCCTAGGCAAAAGCGAGTAGATTTGTTTGAGGGAAGCCACATCCTAGAAAAATCAGTAACAGAGGAACTCAGAAGAGCTGAGAAACACTGGGGTAAAGGTGATATGGTGTAATTGGACTTCAGCAAAGTCATTTAATGAAGGCTCTAAGAAATGCTAAGATGTTAAATGTGAATTCTTGTTTTAGAAATGGATAAAAATTGGAAAGAAAGCTTAGAAATACATAGTCATTTTTCTTCATCATATTCCCATAGAACCTGCAAATAGACATATTTATGAACACATTTAATTCTACGATCTGGAATGAGTGAGAGTAAGGAGATGACAGTTTTCAAACAACACACCGTTATTCAGGGTGGTCAAGCCTAAAAAAATTTCAAGATATAACTCTGCTCAACAGCAGTGAAAGAGCAAAGAGATTATTAAAATTAGGAAGAAAACCCTGAGAAGTCATAATTGTGATAATAATTTATATGACATGGATTCTGTACAGACTACATTAAATAAATCAACTCTTCACCTCAGAAATGAAAATCTGAAAGGGAACACAGCTGTGTAACAGCAGGTATGGCACAGAAGAGGGGAAATGGTATGACTGTACTATCTTTATCAGAGTATGACATTAATGGAGTAGCAGTTAGAACAAAAACCCAACCTTAAAAAGCAACCAGACAAGTGAAAATACTGATGAATTTCCACAGCTATGTAAATCATTGCTTCAAGATGTTAAAAGTCAGATGTATCAACTGGCTTAGAAAGGGATCTGAAACCAGACAGCACTGTCATGCAGGAAACATCTTCCCCCTCTCCCCTAGTTTATTAAACTCTATCTCAAACCATAAATTTTCTTACTTTTACCTTACCAATTCTCTCCCCAGCCCACTGTTCGGGGAGAAAACAAGCAGCTGTGTGGGGCTTTGCTGCCTGCTAGGATTAAACCACAACAACCCATTTCGCACCTAACATGGGACTCAAAGGGCTCATGATAATGACAGATTTAACCACAGCATGTACAAGGGAGCTGGAGAAAGCATCAGAAGCAGCAGCCTGTTCTACAGCAGAGCAGCCACAAGACCAGGAGGGCGAGAGACAGAAATCATAAACAGGTTTTCACACTTCCACCCTTTTGATTCTCCTCCCACTGAGGGGGACTGAGTGAGTGGCTGAGGGGCTTACCTGCCTACCAGGGTTAAACCACAACATCAACTTTTATTTTCACACTGAAATTAACTGCAACTATGGCTTTAACCTGAAGATTAACATTTTTCATTGGGGCAGAGAAGTTTTTTGTTTTGTTTTGTTTTTTGGATAACATAACGTGAGAAAATTTAGTTGAACAATTTCCCTCACAACATCAGTCAATGAAACCACAAAAGAGGAGCGCCACTTACGTCACTGATAAACAAGTGAGAGTCATATTAGACCTGGAAATAGAAAGTTCCCATATGGATGCTTTAATTTAATGCTCTCTCTGAAACCACATACAGAATCAGGGTGGAGAGGAGGGAGTTGTGTTGCAGAATATGAAAGAAGTGTATGGAGAAAAAGAACCCACTGATAATGTTTTAACAATCAAAATATATTTTCAACATAATTTCTGTAGCACTGGGAACCCTCTGCCAGCCTTTTTTCCATTCCTTAAACAAAATCCCAACTGTCAAATCCAAGAGAAAGGAGAAGGTGCTACAAAGCTGTTGCCATTCACTGCCTGTAGAGTGAATCAGCAGGAAAAATCCTCACATAGGAAGTTGCTTTTACTGCCACATTTTAGCTTTTTAGTTTTGCTTTATTACTTTTGCATTTTCACAAAGGCTTAAGAACCTGGAAAAGCCATAAAGCTGTTACACACAAACATATTTAACTTGGAAAAACACAAATGATAGTATGGTGCTGAAAAATACAGAGAAAGCTTCCTATTTGACTATGATGATCAACAGAGTTTTTACATTAAAAACTGATTTCTGAAATTAAAAGTGAAATACATCATGACCAATACACAGACACTGCTTTTTTAGAAGCAAATACAAAGAGACCTCTGGGGGCTGTACAAAGAAAATCACTGGGGAAAAAATACAAGAATAAGTATGTTGAAGATCATTTTTGTTAGTACTGTCAACTTGAAGTTAAATTTTCCTGCCTAAAAGATACTGTTTGGTTTGTGTTTTCCTTATGTAAACCAACTACCCAGAGCCTGTGAAACACTTGACTCTGCATATTCTGTAACAACCAAAGAACTGAAGCTATGATTATTACATATCCACATTCCTACATCCCTAAGGATGTCACAGTTACACTGCATATGCTTGTAATTCATCAAACAATGTTAAGAACTTTCATTCTGGGACTATTTTGCTGAATCTAAACTGGTGACAACAAATCATTAGTGAACAGCAAGTACAGAGTCAGCTCAAAACTGCTGAACATTTTATCTTCACTGATTCAGGATAGAATCAACAAGAGTAGATTTAAACATGATCTTAGATGATTTTGCTTTGATAATGACTTCTTACAATATGCAACACATAGCGAATACAGCTAAAAACCTCGTATCAAGTCAGAAGAGCTGCCCACACAATGGGTCATGCCTACTTATGGAAAGCTAATGAGCAGGCAGAGAAGAACCATGGTACTCTGCAATAACTCTCCCTGTAGAGACAGCCAACTGAAAATGGCTATTTTGTAATACATCTGCCTTAGAATTTCCACAGTCAAAAAACCCCTTCCAATTGTAATGTTTAAATCCACAAAACTAAGCACCAAAGTCAAAGTTCTAGGCAAGCTACTTGGTAAATTATTTTTTTTTAAAATAAAATATGGATTGCACTTGCGTAGTAGCCAGTGCATCTTAAAGACTTCTCTTAGTATTAAATGCCATACAGTAGTTCAAATTCCAAATATATGAAATTAAATCTCAAATTAAAGGCTGCTGCATGTTTGGTGAATGCTATACCTTTGCTCAGTACAATTCATCCTCAGCATCCATAGTAGCCATGCCCAGGGTTGCACACTTTTATAGAATCATAGAATTATTAGGGTTGGAAAGGAACTTAAGATCATCAAGTTCCAACCCTCTGCCATAAGCAGGGACACCTCACACTAAACCATGACACCCAAGGCTTTGTCCAACCTGGCCTTGAACACTGCCAAGGATGGAGCACTCACCCCAGGCCAANGAACTTAAGATCATCAAGTTCCAACCCTCTGCCATAAGCAGGGACACCTCACACTAAACCATGACACCCAAGGCTTTGTCCAACCTGGCCTTGAACACTGCCAAGGATGGAGCACTCACAACCTCCCAGGCCAACCCATTCCAGTGCCTCACCACCCTAACAGGAAAGAATTTCTTCCTTATACCCAATCTAAACCTCTTCTGTTTAAGTTTGAACCCATTACCCCTTGTTCTGTCACTACAGTCCCTAATGAAGAGTCCCCCCCAGCAACCCTATAGGTCCCTTTCAGATACTGGAAGGCTGCTATGAGGTCTCCATGCAGCCTTCTCTTCTCCAGGCTAAACAGTCCCAACCTTCTCAGCCTGTCTTCATACAGGAGATGCTCCAGTCCCCTGATCATCCTCATGGCCCTCCTCTGGACTTGTTCCAACAGCTCCATGTCCTTTTTATGTTGAGGACACCAGAACTGCACACAATACTCCAAGTGAGGTCTCCTGAGAGCAGAGTAGAGGGGCAGGACTACCTCCTTTGACCTGCTGGTCACACTCCCCTCAGCAGTTGCCTTCCATCCTTCAAGATACAGACACTGAGTGCATCTCTTGGGTCTTCCACAGCACAGAGAACCAGGTCTGTTACTGGAGCCATAGGTAACTGAGTTGCTGCCTTTTTCCATTCTATAAGGAGCAACTGGTGCCAACAGATTATATACCCTGTTGCACAACACGAACAATCCTGTTCTCCATTTGGTTTTTAACAGGCATAAGGAGATAAGGGGTTGCTTGAGCTATCTTCTATCATTTCAAGCAGGCAGGGTGAACAGAAAGTGGCCAGGCAGCTTGCAAGTGGACCACTCTGTCATATATAATTATATTACAATACATGCTAAGTATGGCTAGCTTAAGTATCTTTCACCCCTCAGAATGTCTCTGGTTTTGTGGCTTCAGGCCACAAAATAAGTTGCCTTAATACATTGGCAAACTGCAACATATGCTGCCTACTGGCACATAAAATCTAGTAACATGTTTCACAGAATCACAGAATTACCAGGTTGAAAGGGACCTCTAAGATCATCAAGTCCAACCCATGCCCTACACCTTGACTAAACCATGTCACCAAGTGCCATATCCAGTCTCTTTTTAAACACATCCAGGGATGGTGACTCCAGTTGTGTTCAATTTATTGTCTATTTTCTGTTTCATGTTGTTTATGTGAGAGAATGATATATCCACTGTTCTTCTAAAATGAAAAACAACTGCAGAGGAACTCACATTGTTGTGCACATTACATGGCCAAGCTCCCTATTTTTTCATATTGTGAACATCTTTTCCTGTATGTTTAACTCAGAAAGTGATAGAGTACAGAAAATATAAATAATTGAGAAGAAGAATGCATGTTAAAGTCATTATGATGAACTTAAGAGTGAATTGCATGAAAGATACTCTCATACCATTTGAGTATCATCAAATATATTTCACATAAAATACGTCATTTATAACTTAGGTGAATGGTGATAGTTCATTAAAAGAATAATGAAGGTGAACACTATAGCTTAGAACCAATATTTCTGAAGTTTTGTGTTTGTGGGTTTTTTTTTTTTTTTGT